>VYZM01002470.1:81251-98219 GCA_013398915.1 Dromas ardeola | reverse complement strand
TTTCATGCCTGTAGCCATACATTCTTTTCTAGAAAAAAAGCAATTTTAACAGGGGAAAAATCCCATTCACTGTATTTCCTTGTGGGACTGGTTTTATCATCTCCTATTTTTAAGAGCTTGGTCAGTACTTTAGGCAAATTTTGTAAGCTGGAAAAGGAAGTATATTCAAAACCAAGAATGACTTTTGCATAAACCATATACAAGATGCACTTTGAGAATTCGAAACCTTAGGAAAATAATTTAGTCTGTTTTGTTTCTTAAATATAACAAAACTTCAGACACAATTTTAAACTTAGGGCATTGTGCAAAAGTGGCAGTGGCAAAATTGTTCATCAACTGTTCTAAGTTTTTCCCTTAATAAGACATTAATCTCTATCTTTTCCACTAACTACTAAACTGAAGTTGCATTTGGATGTGGTTGTGAATATAGAAGAAAAAGGGACCTCACTTATTCTTGAATATTTGGGATACTTGAGAACATCTCTGCCTGCAGATGGACAAGAGGCACGTGCTGGCACAGGGATTCCGAGTCTGCCAAATTCACTGTACAAAAAGCCTCTGTTGCTTCCCCATACGCACATGCTTTCCCTATGCCTGTAACAGTTCTGCTGGTGGGTGTCCTCACGGCAACAACCGGGAGGTAAATCTTCAAATGTGGTGAATTCTGTGCTTGACAGAGTTTAACTTGCTGTAGGAGAGAAATAGAGTAACAGATGCTTCCCTTCACTTGATGTTTATACACATTCAAAGTGTTGTCCTCGTCAATTTTTTTCTTGTTTACAACCTCTGCTTTTAATTGACATGACAGGTGAAGGAATGAACAAAAATATTTATAAAAATTCCCTGTCATCTCTGAAGGTTTGCTCCATAACTGACCAAACTGATTTGTAAATCACAGATGAATTTTACTCTTCTCAGATGGCTGTAAGGAAGCTATATGCAACAAAAGCTTTCCTCTCTTAGACAGCAGACAGTGATGGGTTTTGTTTGTATTTCATCAAGGCCCGTTTACATTTGCCGTCAACAAAACCATTAAGCTGTATATGCTTCCTGACTAGAAATACCTCTTCCTTTTCAACAGCCTCTTCTGGTTGTGTTAAACTGGCTTCTGCCTCACCCAGCATAATTTGGTCCTGAAAAGAGCAATTACAGAGCAAACTTCCTATTACAAGAGATGCTTCCCCCCTCGCCCCTCCTCCGTTTCCACAGTGTATAATACAATGTTGGATGGTTTGGGGTTTGCGAGGGGTTCAATGCCTGTAGATGCAGGGCCCTGTGATGAGAGAAAAAACAAAACAAACAAAAAACCACTGTATCAATCTACTTTCTATAGATGGAACTCTACAGAGGTGGATAGATGCACGGTTTCTGTAAGTGTAAGGTCCTGTTTGATCATAGTAGCCATGTAGCTACAGATCTCAAATACATGATGCCATGCAGGGACAAGTTTTGTAGCGCTCTAATGTACAACAATTTTAATGGGATGCCTTACTGTTACACTTGCCACACAGGCAAGGCTTTTATCTAGACAATGGAATACTTAATATGTTAAAGTTAAAAGGGGTGATGAATTTTTATCTGTAACAAAAAGAGATTTTAAAAAGTCCCAATTACTCCAAGTAACCCATATGATCAAGATACAGAAAACTGCCCTTAGTAGTTATATAAAACAAGAAATATGCTTACACAGTGTACTTTATGGTGCTGTCACAGGTTTCCTCAGGCAAGCAAACAGAAGCTTAAATCGGCTACCTTGACAAGCAAGCTTTTTATTCCAGGAAGTTAAAAGGTTTCATAGCTGATGATAGATGCATGAGCCATCTCCTCGTAGGTTATGTCACAGAGTGGGGTTGTGCAGGAGGAAAGAGCTGAGAACAGCACTTCAGTAGTTACTATGTTGTCAGAGGTGCTCATGTTTGAAATTTAGCAGTATTCCTATTAATATTTCTTCTATAAAGTTGAATCATAACATAGAATGGGGTAAAGCTTTTACAATTAAAATAATGTGGAGCTATATATTGAAAATATGATAGTGCTATTTATATTTGTTTAAAAAAAGAACAAAATCTATGTAGATGAACATGTAACTTCTATTTAATTACAGAATTCAAGTCTAGAAAAGATTTAAAAGCCACTTTCTCCCTTGCCACAAGCCTCGTGAAAACAGGTAAAAACTAGAACTCGATGGAATTATTATTGGCTACCAGAGTGCAAAGTTAAAATGTAGCTATAGAAATTTGTAACTTCTACCATTACTATCAATATGCTGTGTCCTATTCCACATTGGCTATGATTATAATATTCATGAAACAAAGGCATATTTAGCGTAAAATGCTGAATAATATTAAATATAAAACTGAAGCAGGGTACATATTCATCTGGGGTGATACTACTTAGCAGACATTCAGTTTACTTCTATGAAGGTCTAAAAAAGCCTATTTTGAAGATAACAGACCTAGTGCTTTGAGAATGCATGTACTTAAATTTTATTTACATGAGAAGTTCCCTTGTGCTATCGGTTAGAATAAAATGAATTATACAAAGTTCAAAGAATTTACCAAAGACAAGGATGACTTTCACCTTTATTATTTATTGATTTTATGTTTTTTTAACTCACTAGGAGAAGATGCTGTCCCAGATTAAGAGTTAATGAAGAATAAAATTAGCCAAACTCTGGCTTGTCAGCATTTCTGTCTGTGTTCCCTGTGATCCTGTCTAAATGTAGAGTCTTTACAGGCAGTTGACTGCCTTTTATCAGAAACCTTCAAAGAAAGAAGGCTTCTTCTACCTTAACTCTGTCACCTAACATTCAGATAATGTGCTGTTCTGAATGCAATCTTGTAAAATAAAAATTACACAAAAAGTTTAGAAAAGCAAATATTAAAGTAGACACAGAGATGAAGACGTCATCTGTGCCCCAAGATACTGTTGGGAATTGTCTTCAAGGGTTGAAGATGAGGAGAGAACAGTAATCACATGAAAGAGGAAAACAGAGTAGCACAGTGCAGTTATGTTAGCGCATGCTCATGTCCTAAACTCATGGGACTGGCAGAAGAATCCCATAGAGTAGAAACCTACAGTGAATGAGAGCAGAAGTCATAGGTCCACCTCTGTACTTCGCTGTCTCAGAAACAGCTGTACAGTAGACAACTGCCTGACTGTAATAGTTCTGCAGTTTGCTAATATCAGACCAAAAGAGTAGCCAAGGATCAGCTAGATACAAGAGTCTGTGAAAATTTAAAGGGTTATTCTTAATGCAAGCTGAAAGGTTGTCTAAACAGTGGAGAGGGCAATAGTAGAACATTGGTGATGTCTAATTGCAGAACAGGGCAAATACAGTAAGTTAGCTACCAAAGTACTGAACAGAAAAAAATATTTCAGAAAGCAATCTAGAGCAGAGATAAAGGACAGCAACAAATAGCTTGTGAAATTTCTGATACAGAAAATCTGGAAGTTTTACATATACTTCACAGAATCACACAATAGTAGGGGTTGGAAGGGACCTCTGGAGATCATCTAGTCCAACTCCCCTGCCAGAGCAGGGTCACCTAGACCACAGGTGAGTTCCAGTTACACAGGAACGCATCCAGGCGAGTTTTGAATGTCTCCAGTGACAGAGACTCCACCACCTCTCTGGCAGCCTGTTCCAGTGCTCTGCCACCCTCAATATTTCCTTGTTTAAAAGGAAGAAAGAGTAGCAATGACTGTTTTATATCGCTGCTGATTACTCACAGATGATGAAGAGGAAAGAAAATGTGAAGTAATGATGTCCTCTTTGTTGAATCACAAGCATCTCTTAAAATACATAGTATAGTGACTGATCCTACCTGCTTACTGTCCTTTGCAACAGCTGTGACCATCTGTGTGCAGGGCTGAGTTGCACTGAGGTAGCTGTTGTTACCAATGCTATTTGCTGCTGCTCCCTTTTCCTATTTGGGAAGAGGAAGATGTTACCACATTAGTTGGCACACCGATCTCCCTATGACAATAACAGTAAACATTGCTAGTGTATAATGATACCGATAGCTCTTCTCTGGGATGAAAATAAGCTCTATGAAACAGATGGAGATGCAAATAATGAGCATTTCTCTGCAGCAGTAGTGGAGCATAGAGTTATCAGAAACAGACAACTAGCAGGAATGGACTCTAGCTGTGAATGTATTTTCTAAATTAACTTTTCAAGTTATTGCAATATCCTGGATGTTGAGTAACTGCATCAGTTAACTAATCCTTTATTCCCTTTGACAAGAGTCACATGCTTTCCGCAGCTACAGAAATCTTTAACAAATTTCCCAGAGCATGTGTGTGCAGTCTAAGTGCTCTCTTAATGATTTAGGTTTCTGAACAAAGACTATCTACCTGTCGTCACTGATAACGTCAAATTTTGGCTCACAGCACGTCAGCCTTAAAAGTGAATTCATTTAAGGGATTTATTCTGCATTTAGAGTACGTATGTTGCACCACCATGCTTCCTTAGGTAACTTGCCTGTGGGGCTTTCTTGATATATAACAGACGTCATTTGGTATAAATTATTGCAGCTCAGTTGACTGCTGTGAATCAAAACTACTTTGAGGAAGTCAAAGATATGCCCAAGCTTTTCAACTTTTTCATAATCATAGTAATGTGTTTCTTCAAATATTTTTGTCCTTCACTATCAAAATAAGTGGTATGATTCCTATATGTTTGTATTGGGGCTTTGGGTTTTTTTGGCATAAGTTCATGTATGCCATAAATATTCAGTGATTTTACTATTTTCATAGGCTTTAAATATGCCTTTCTTCTGCAAGTCTGGATTCCTTTGTGCTTTGTTTCCAAAACTTTTAGAAAATATATCTCTGACACATCCCTTTGATTAGAATATAAAATGACACAAAACAGTCAGATATCCAAATTCCGTCTGTTCAAGAGAACAGCAGATTTTTGTCTCTCTCATAATGACCTGTGTAATTATTCTGGGTTGCTTTAAGATTTCCTTTATGTGTCCATATGTCACTATTTTTTAACTATCCATGTTTCTGTTACTGCTTATATTTCTAGGAATATAATTGCGTTAAATTCCATTATATCAGAGTCATAAAAAGTCCTTTATCTTTGATCTTTGTTACAACAGTGACAGTTGCTTGAAGTATAAAAACCTGAAATTAAGCAGGACCTTAATCAAGAAATGTTCTGTGAACGGTGAACCAGACTGTAATGCAAGGAGTTGAAGGCACTGGCTATTTTTGTCCAGGTTTGTCAGAAAGCATTAGGTGCTGAGACTGTGAAAGTTGTAGCCCAAGCAGAAGTTCTTTTCTCATGTAGAACTGAGTGGTTTGCTTAGCTTAATCTACAATTAAGGAGCAATACTGGATCTGAGGTTAAACTCTTCCTCTACCAGACCCCAAGTAAGACCATCCCAGTCCCTCTTGGACTATTCTGTATGTGTCTTCTCTGTTGAAATCCTGTGTGTTTTTATCTTTGTAACTACTATTTAAACTCTGTTCTCTCAGGCAAACCTTTTTTTGCGTGTTCTCCCTTCTGCTCAAAGCACATGTATTTATTATTGACCCATTTCCTAGACAGTTTCATTAACTTTTCTGGAGAGTTCTACTAGCCACTCTGACCAGTCACCACACCCGTGCATCTATCTCCCTTCCTGGTAGCTTTCCAGACTTCATGTCAACCTCCTAAGAGGGAAATAATGCTTGAGTATGAAGATTCATAATTGATTGCTATCTTACAGATGCCTGGGATTAAAAGTTTTGTAAGCTGCTGATCGTACCTGCTATACTGCAAATTCATGACACTTTATTCAGCTCTTCCCACTATGTTGCTCATGACTGACAGTGTATATGCAATGACTTATTACTTACATTCCTTTGTCTTATATCATTGAGCTGAACTGTGTCTTCCAACATAACATTTGAGTTCCTGCATCTTCAACAGATTCCCATTTCTCCGCCTTTGATTATTAACCCCAGCCATTGATGTGTTGATGGACTGTGTTTGGTTTTTCTTTGTACAATGGTTGGCCTGTAACTTAAAAGATCAATGTTATCGGCGACAAATAAGTCTGTTCTGATCTGCCGATAAGACAGGTTATGTCCATTTTCGTGTTTGTTCACATGGTGAAGTTTCACAGCAACACAAAATGCAAGGAAGAGAAAGAACCTCTGTATGGTATCACCAGGAGTTAAAGCATTCATTCAAGTTTGTGTTTCCATTCAAAGCACGATGTCTTGATTTAAAATCCCAATGTTATTAGTTCTGTCTGCACACCAGAACTTTGTATGGTGTTCCAAAGCATCCCTACCTTTATACTGACTTATCCTGTTTCTCCTCCTCCCCAGCAAATCTGGGTACTTAACATGCAACCATATTTATCATCACAGCTACAAAGGAGGACAATACTATTATCTCATTTACAAATTAAGACCCTGAGGCACAAATAAGAACAATGACACACCAGACGTCACACAGGAAGTCTGTGGGAGAACTGGGAGCTGAACTTTGGTCATTCAAGTTCGAGGTTAGAGACTGGAACTTTCTTCTTTGGTGGAAGACTGAAAGTACTTTCTTAAATCCAATATACTTACAGGAATTTGTTGCTGTCTTTGATAATATCTTATTGTTTATTATGCAAATCTGGACAATGTATCAAGTTAAAGTCCAGCCTATTTTACTCTATTTTCTTTTTTGCATTGACAGCTACCCATCAAACTACTAAGTTTATTAGGGTTTCACTCCCACGTATCATTGCTTGTAATGGTAAATGTCAAATCTTATGCTATTCTCTTTCAAGTATTTGCCTAGATTATTAACAGAAGTTAAATCACAGATATGTTTTCAATGGGAAACATGGGCTAAGCCATCAGACTTTTTCTTAGGAAATACTCTCATGTTCTCCACCCCGTCACTAGCATTTTGGGAGTCCTAAACTACTAGTGCAGGAGAGACCATTGTTTTACAAGTATTGTAAAGAGATTCATCTGCTGTTAAGCATAATCTACTACACCATGTAAAAACTGGACAGGAGGGCCTTCTATATTGAAAAGACCCTGCAAAGACCATGTAAGTCAGTACTGAAAAGCTGTTAGGGTCAGATTCCCAGCTGCATTAAATTACCATATGATGACTCAGTTTATAGCAGATAAGTAAATGAGTTGTATTTTGGGGTTTGTTGCATCAAGAGTCGTCACTGAATCATACTCCCTTTAGAATATCAGGTCTCCCATGTTCAAAAGTAGGATGATTTCTATAAGCTCCTTTGTTCTATTTCTTCCCTGGCTTAAAATGAACAATTCTGTTGCTGTCATTTATGTGATTGTAATAAGGCAGCTTGTCCCACTGAGGACCAGTTAGGCTGTGACCTGCTAGATCTGCACTAGAAACAGGCATGCATGTCTGTGGCCAATTAATATTAAATGGGTGCAGCTGAAAGTGGGAACAGTGGTACAGTAAGCAGAGCTCCTCAGGTGAAAGAGGAAAAAAGAAAAAGGAGCTAGAAGCTCCTCTGAGCAATGGAGGGGAGGTCTAGGGAAGCACATTCGGCAACAGTGTCCCTGTACCAGGCATGGGGAGAAAATAACAGCAAGCAGATGATACTGAGTTTTCAGTCTTTGCAGATGCTCCTGGGATCTTGAGATAAACAGCCCTTGCTCTTATTACAACAGAATTAAAAGAATTGTGAGAGTAGCGAGAAGCAGTGTTGCTTAAGATGTCATCTCTGTACAACTGTATTTTTAGTATGTCTGTGCTTCTAGTTACATGTCAAGGCATTTTAACTAGCATGATAAATTCTAGCCTAGACCTCACATGGAGATTTGCCTGTTAGTCACATAGGTATCTCCAGTTTAAAAAAGTAGCAACAAATGACTGTCTACTACAAACTCTGTCTTTCCTTAGCCTGTAATTTAGAAACACAGTTGTTGGGTTCTAAAAAACTCGGAATTTTAAATGCAAGCTTACTCCTCAGAGTGGATCTCAACTTCTCTCTAAAAAGATACATACCCTAAAAAGAGGTTTACACATCAGATTATGCAATCAATTGTCGTACCTGAACAAGCAGACTTCTCAAGTAAAAGACTTACAGTGTCAGAGGACATTCTGATAAGGTATTACCTCTCCTTGTATTAAAATTGATCTGTAAAAGAAAAAAACAAAAACAACTGTGTCTGTGGCTGAATGTCAAAGTTGAGCAGGCTTGTAAGCAGTAACACATAATTTTCTAACTGTATAAAATAGCTTCCTTATTCTTAAAGTGCCAATTATTTTTCCTTTTTCTTAATGTGATGAATCTTTTTATTTCACTTTCAGATCATTTAGAAGGAGGAATTATCAATGTTAAGAAATTTACATCTATTATGAGAAATATCTACAAAAAAAAGGAGACCAAACACCTGTAGCCTATTAATCCAGACCAGGTAAACTTGATACTTTTAGCCACTAGAGGGACCTCCAGGAACAGAATATACAAAAACTTTTGCAAAGCTATTTTGAATTATTAGGTTTCTTTAAAGAAAAACAAAAAACGTTTGCAGGCCAAAAAAATTGTCGTTTGTACATAATCAGTTCTGAAATAATAGGAAATACGAATTAACTAATTGTCTCATAGATTTTGTCAAGAAAAAGCAACTTCTTTTCTCCTGGTGGGATATGAGCTTGGAGGGTTCTTTCCTCTTCACTGAATTAGTGAGGTAAGCACATCCACTTTCAAGAGACTTGTAATTTAGCAGTAAGGTTATGTGTTGCTCTTTTGAAGAGTACAAAACAAATACAGCTATTGTCTTTTCCGAATTTCTGAGAAGAATAGGATTTGGATGTGGTTCATGTAGTCTGCAATAATAAGCTTAGTTCCTCACTGAATGGTACTTTAGCAGAGCCCTCAACTTGTTTCAAATTTTAACAGCAGTTTAATAGCCCAATTAACAAATGTTAGTGCCTCACCATGCATGCAAGTGCTTTCTAAAAAGTAGCTATGCCACCACATGGATCATCGGATTTGTAATTAGCAACCAATCAGGGAGATGACAAGGGCGCTCCAGTGATCCCTTTTATACTGCTGCAGTACTATAGAAGAAGTTGTGGTGTTCTTAACAACAAGTTTTGGTGCTCTACAGAGCACAAATTCGGCAAGTTTTAGCATAGCTACTGTAAACCATGAAATCCTTCTAATATAGGCAACTGTGCTTCTGAGGCACTGAAGATGAGGACACAAAGACAAAAACTGCAGTTAACACAATTAGCAAAAGGTCAGGGATGGGACTAGAATTTGGCATTGGATCACAATTACAGAACAGGTTAGAAGAATTTTTGCAAGACCATAAATTAAGTTGCATTGTTTAGCTTTACCTGTTAGAATAGTACTAGCAAAATGAAAACTCTTATTTTGTGAGATGAAAGCAACCTGAAATTCCAGTTTGGCAGAGGTGATTGTTGCACAGGTCTCCTGTGGTCTATCCACTGAGTTTTATAGTTTCAATTTTGTTTGCATTGAGACGTTACTTGCTGAGAAAAGGTTTAGTGGCAGGGGACGAGACATTGCTAGTACCTTTTCTATTATTTGTTGTTGTGTTTTTGTTTGGAGCACTAGAAAGCTCTTTGATGAATTATTGTTTGAAAAATCCTCGCTTCTGCCACAGACTTAGCATTATATTCCTTGCATTGCCCATGTATAACCTCCCCCTGATGTTTTCTAGTGAACTACCTGCAATTAGAAGGCACATTCAACCATAGTTACACTTAACTAGCAGACTGATGATTCCTAACATGAAAAGTGGGTTGCCAAGTGGGTCCTGCTGAAGAAGGATGATTATCTATCCCATGTCATTCCATACGTGTGAAGTAGGATATTATATGTTACAGATTAACACCGTCACAGGCAGGAAGTATTCCTTGACCAGGAAGAGATTTAGTGATAACTAGTGATTTCCTTCTCAGCTGCTAAGAGTGAAACCCTTCCTGAAATACCAGAACATACTTTTATTAAGCACATTCCCCTCCATAAGTAACTATGGAGCAAATATTTGGGGGGGATTTCAGAATTTCAAAAGTTCAGTTAACTTATTTGGAGCTTATTCAGGAGTATTATTTGGTACTGATTTTAGTCTAACAAAGAGAAGGTTTGTGACTAATGCAAAGGAAGAAAATTTTCTTTTGATGCAAGAAGATGATGAAACGATCTCATCATTTGAGGAATGCCATTAGTCAGTCTGCCCTCAGATACCTTTGCATGTGTAAGAATACGCATACTGTATCCTGTATGGCATTATGTTGAGTAATCAAATGCCTCTTGAGTCTCACATGCTTCTGAGATGAAAATATACCACATCTGCCTTAATGATGAAGACAAATGTTGCAGCGTTTTGTCAGCCTCGTTAGTTTTCTCTTTTGGAGTGATACTCAGAAGAATCCTTTTTTGATTATGAAATTCACTGAATGATTAACCACATCAAAGAACTAGAGAAGATGGGACACCACGGGCAACTGCTGAAACAGACTGAGAGAACACATATGCATGTGTGCACAAGTGTTTCTTGCTATCAGAAATCATAACCAAGATATCCTAAAGTATCCCCTCTTAGTTTTATCAGACTTTCACTAGTTTTAGGCATTTCTTTTTCCCACTGACACTTTATTCAAGATTTGCAAGTAGGTTGTGAGCAGGAAAAAGGTGTTGAGAGGGACGTTTACAAGATGTAATGCACCACAACAGTTCAGCTATGTTTCTAGCTCCACTTCTTTCTTCTTACTGCCAGTGAGCCCTTCAAGGGCTCTGCCCTGAACCCCTGCTCCTAAAAAAAGTAAACATTTAGGACCTGAATTCTTCAGAATCACTTATACCTGGAAGCTTTTGGTCAACCAGCAATGATAGCATATAGAACAGGCTAACATTGCAGAAAAAATTAGGATCTTTATTGACATAAACCGAAATTCCAGTTAGCTGTTACTGGCCTTTCAAATAAATGAATGTTCATTAACAAGAAAAATTAAGAGTCTAAGTACTGTTGCAGCTACATGCTTGCTCAGTCTTACTTGGAAGGGAGCTTTTTACTTTTATATTTTTGACACTTTTTTGTTGAAGACAAAGAATAGAAATATTGATGTAAATAGCAAGACTAATCCTATGGACAAATAGCAAAAATATATATATACATATATTTTTCACCTTGCAAGGTTTAAATTTAGGTTGCAGAGCAGTTGCATAATTTTGAACACATGAAAACAAAACAAAAAAATGGTTTCTGTGCTGCAAGTCTAAATACATGCTGAGAACCTTTCTTGAAACTTTGCCTTAGGTCTTAAAACCTGAGCATTGGTAGACAATAACATTCTTTTCCAGAACAGCACCAATATGCTTTAGAAACCTATGAAACATTGTAAAAAGAGATTATAAACGTAGACATAACCATGCAGTAAAATAGCATTCAAAGAGATAATGTTAATCAGGATTGTCAGCTGCTGGACTGGATAGCTTCCAAACTCCACATATCTGGTGCATGCAACTATCTTCCGCAATGTTACTTCTCTCTACTGACCAGATTCCTAAACTTACTGCATCCACAGTTAAAAATAACCCAACAACAAAGAGGGGGGAGAATGAAAAGCCAGTTTAAAATTTCTAAATAGAAAACGTGTGTTTCTTTCTGTTTTTCCAAGTCCTACTCTGTCTGTAGATAGTTAATTTGCCACTGAAGGCAACGTTTCAGAATAGACTGGGCCGTATCCACCGTACTGTGGTGCTTTTCGAATGACTGGCAAAGTTGTCACCTGCCCCAGGCATTCTTATCCCTGTCATCCTTGATTGTGCTACTGCTTTTGTTGACTCAGAGAAAGCCTAGACAGAGATGCTTAATAGATGCCTAAATTGCAGGTAAAGCAATGACACAGTAACTGTGGATCTTCCTGATCAAGGAAGCTGGAACAAATTCGCTTGAAGGAAAAAGTATGCTGAACTAAGCTGAGGATTCTCCCTAGCCATACAGCTATGGGACCACAAGGCACTAGCGGAGAAGGACAAAGTTATTACTGCTCATTACAGGAATTTTATCTTAATGGTTAGGCTTTTGGGGCATACTGCAGTTTCAGATGATTTTCGCTCTCCATATCTGGAGTTTCTACTGGTCTGCTACCAAAATTGTTTGACTAGCAATGCCTGTCATGAGGGAAAACCTGCTGGATTTATATATAAAAAGCACGAATGTATTCAAGAGCCTGCAACAAAGATTTTGCTTAAATTTAAAATATAAAATTAAGCTGGCATAAGAGCATATCAGTTGTATATTAATAGATTATGATATATTAAAAAGAATGGTAAATGAGATTACCAAGATGTCCAATGGAAAATGTGTACATGTACTCAGAAAACCTGTCCTTAATTGCAACTTGATGAATGAATGAAAACTTATATATATCTCCCCATCTCTCCACTGAAATGGCTAAGCCATAGTCTTCACAGGATTTTAAAAATGAAGCAAACTCCTTTATCTCTTTCCACTTTCCTTGCCTCTGCTTTGAATCACAAGGCTGAGGTTTATTTGTTCAACATGTTATTGTGTTTTCAAGCTTGCATTCTCCAGGAAATGGGACGCAAGAAGATATTTGCTCTAATTCAAGAAAAATAATCCAAAAATTAACACAGAACAACTCTCTCTCCTCTCCTTGAAAAAAGTTCTTTAATACGTCCCCTACTGTAGCTGGACAGAAATGGAAAGCGGCATTTATAAAACAAAACAAACAAAAACCATCCCCCAAAGTAATCTAACAGCAAACAAGATGGTTTCCATGCCACTGGAGAACTGGCACAACCTGTAATTGCAACGTAAGTGTTAAAGGCTTTCAGAAGACAGAGAACACTCAGATACTTACTGTTTGTTTAAGTCTCAGCTTCCACAGGGAAGTAATTACATAAAAGATCAAGGTGTCTCTTTTATAAGCGACTGCAGCAACTCCAGCTTGTAACCATTCAGCAGTGATTTAGCACTATGATCTTACACAATACTATGGCAGGCGCAAAGTGAAAATATAGTATAGCATGTAATGAGCATATTTGACAACGCACACATAATATCAGTCATAACTTGGTACAGGGTAACAGAAACACAGCCTTAAGCTGGTACACACATTTCTGATCTACTATAGCCCAATGGTAGGATTTTCAGAAACGCTTTACTAGTCCTGCTCTGGTTAAATGACTAGAAGTGGGAGCTTTACCACCGGCTTAATTGGTGTATTATCACCATGCTTTAGTGACTTATGACATCTCGTTTCTAGAATCAAAATCCTCTTAAAAACATAAAGATTTAAAACACTACTTGCAAACTGTGAAATAAGAAATATCCTGGTTGTTATTCATTCTGCTACAGTTCTGGAAATATTCAAAGGAGACTAAATTTTATTGTTCTAAGAAACAATTCAGTCTGGTAATTCTATCTTAATATTTAAAACATATATCCTCTTTATCCAACATATTTTCCTGCTCTCTTCACTATCAAAGCCTAGCTACCTTGCTCCATAAACATATTTTAACACTCACCTGCCTCTTCTTCTCATTTTTACCTCTCCCGTGTATACACTGTACTCTCTGAATTATTTTGTCTTCTTCCACTTAAATGATTCTGTTGTTTTGCAAAATGAACATGATTAATATCAAGACATGGCTACTTATGAAGGGGAAAAACAGGAATTGCCATTACCATGTTAAAGTCTTCATCTTTAAAATGTTGCTAATTATAATACAGTTTTGGTAACTTAATATATATTAAAGACATATTTAGGATATATAATATATATTCCCTGGATTCTCATCACAAAGTAGTCATCTACTAAACACTTTTATTTAATTATGCTCTTGCCTTCACCTCTGGCAGACAGATGTTTTAGCATTCAGTAACATGAACTAGCTGGGAATCATCTAACAAAATGATTTTTACTATATAAAATAAACATCATCATCCATCGGTAACACATTAAAAAAGTGGATTTTGATTAATTCCATGTCTCCAGGAAAAAGACTTTTAGATATTGCCTAAATACTAATTTTAAATATTTTAAAATTCCTTTATTTGTGATGATTCTTTGAAAGATTTAGCCAACGTTAGAGGTCCAACCCAAAACCTTATGAAAATATTTCTGACCTGAAAAACAGTTCAATAAATTGGGCAATAGAATATATTTGAGACTGTTCTTATTTTGCAGTGAGACAATTATTGAAACAAACTTTGGTTGCTTGGAACAGTTTTTCATTGAACACTGAGGATCAAATTTAGTTCTTAACAGTTTTCTTCCCTGCTTAACTGTTTAATTACATAATACCTCTCTAACTTTCGTTTTGGAAGGAAATCGCGTAAGTAATACAGAAATTCCATTTTCTTAGCTTCAGATACATTGGGGTTTCTATTCTCTGTTTTGTCAATCAATGGATAAATAACAACATAATGCCATGATATTTTTTAGAGATTTTGAAAACAGTTTTTGAAGAACAACATAATGTACGTAGGAACATACAGCCTCTTGTTTTGCTGAACTCTGTAAATTATGTTTTGCAGCTGGCTCCAGGATAAGGTCCTGTATAACCCAGACAGGATGTCAGCCTTTAAAATAAAGTAGAACAGTTACATAAAGAAACACATTTGTTAACTTTAATATCAAGACTTTATCAGGCTAGTCTTCAAACAGTGAGCCTTCAAGGGTAGCAATGACATTCTTTCTTCCATTAGTCATTTTTCTTGCAGGCTTATTGCAAGAAAGAACAATTTCTCAAAATAGAGAAACCTGGCTCTATTTTGACTAGATGCAGGGAAAGTTTCCTTTGAAACGCGGTTTTTAGCATAGTTTGTTCTTGTTTTTAGCTAGTTTGTTCTTCTTGTTCTGGTGGAAGGGGGAAAAGCCCAGTTAGTACACTGATGGTTGAGAAACAAGTTTTGCAAATTCTTATGTTAACACTTCTGGGTTTGTAATCCTAAGGAGGAGACAGATCCTTCAGGGGTGTAAATTAGTATGTTACAAGAGCCTACAGTCCCGCTTGTTTATGCTAGTGAAGGATCTTGCCCAGTTCCCCTAAAATACGTGCAGCCTGACATTTGAATGGGACTGCAATTAGCAGGGTTGTTTTTGTTTAACTTTATTTAGCACCTTATCTTCCCGCAACATTCCTGTCCAAGTACCAGTATCAACCATGAACTCAACATAGCTCTTACTAGTTCTGTTCTATTTTGGGCTAGAAGGAAAAAAACCCAGCACTCCAGATCAAAGAGTACCCTACTCCTACGCTCTGGGAATAGAAATTGTTAACTAATTGGTGCAAAAAAGGCTCTTATTACCATGACAAATAGATTCACACCACAGTAAAATAAGTCATAACTTACTCCACTACACAGGAAAGTTATCCAAGCCCTCAAAATAACCTGTTATTAATGGCCAAACCCATGCACCATTCCACAAAGACAAAATGATTTTGGTGTTGGCGAGAGACCCAGCTTGTAGAAGGTGCAAGTCTGCAGAACTATGTTTATTGCATTCTAAAATTTGCCCAATTACTCAGCTATTCACCCCCTTATCTTACAGACACACCATGGCCTACAAGGCCTATTGGTGAGGCCCTTATTCGTGTATTAAAAAGAGCCTCCTGGAGTATCCTGAGTCTGGCAGAGCTCTGCTGCTTCCAGATGCTGAAATTCTGCAAAAAGGGATGGAGCAGCAGGCCCTGAAGACTCTGGTGGTCCTAAATTTGAGGTAAGGGGTTGTGCCCCAGGAGCTCAAGCCACTGACAGGCTACAGGCATGGGAAGCACTTTGTCCCCACGGATGCTAAGAAGGTGTGGGAACGCCTTATGGGCTTCTGGGGAGCTGGGAGGCATCTCCCTGGTCCCTACCCTGACACCTCCTGCAGCATGCTGGGCCTTACTGTGCCACCTCCGCGCAGCCACATTGGTGACAAGGGGACAGGTGAAACAGGTCAAGGTCAGCAATGAGGAGAGTGACCTGACACAGAGTGGTGGTCCAGACTCCAGCCAGGGCTCTCTGCCCAGCTGCCCTGGTTTGTGCAACACAGGACTAATTTCTCTTCTAAGACTTGAGAAGAATTTTAGAAGACCCTGGTGTCAGAATTTGTGAAAATATTTACTTTATAGCCACCTAGAGTATGTGGGTTTCAAGGTCTCAGTGTTTTCGAGCTCGCCAGGTGCCAGGATGAGGAGGGGCGAGACCCGAGCACTTGACCCCAGCTGCCAACAGGATTATTTCATACCAGGAACGTCCCATTCAATATAAATCAGAAAGTTTGCTGAGAAGTTCTCTCTTTTCCTTGATGGCTGCGATCCCGAGAACTTCTTGCCCCGGTGCTGGGACCCCTGAGCCCTTCCCTTCCTCCCAAAGCCGCAGCGCTCCCAGTGTCCCACGTTTGCTGTCCCCTGGGGGCCGAGTATAATCCTTGTATATGTTATATTGGTAGCAGGATCAATATCGGTTCTTTTGTGTTATTAGTGTTAATCATCTAGTCTTATTCTATTAAATCTGTTTGCATTTCAGCCCTCGGGTTTCCTTGTTTCTTTCCACAATTCCCCTTCCCGGGTGGGTAAGGGTCGTCGGGTGAGAGAATAACTGCCTGAACGACAATAAATTGTTGTGGGTTCCTCAAACCATGGCTCCGGCCCGCGTCCTCCGGGCCCTGCGGGCTGGGCCCTGCGGCAGGTGCGGCCCCGGAGGCGGCGGGTCGGGGCCGAGGGCCCNCCTTTCTCGGCCAGGAGCCGCCCCCGAGGGGGCCGGGCCAGCAGCGGCGGCGGGAGAGGGAGCCCGTCGCCCGCCCGCAGCTGCCCGGGGCAGTGTAGCCCTGATACCGGTCTCCCCCAGCCATGTCCTCCAGCTCCCCCCCGGGCGAGCCGAAGAGCCGGAGCCTGGGCCGGCTGTCGCTGCCCAGGAGAGGCAGCATGACGCCCGGCAAGAAGCCCTCGGCGCTGGAGCTGGCCGAGAGCACCCCCAACGCCCATTACG
>VYZM01002470.1:69697-81190 GCA_013398915.1 Dromas ardeola | reverse complement strand
GGCGGGCCGCAGCCCGGAGCGGGAGCGGCCGCCGCGCCTGAGAAGCGAGGTGGTGGTGGTGAACGCCGACTGCCCGCGGCCCCCTGTCAGCCTCGACCCCCGCGTCTCCATCTACAGCCTCCGCAAGCCCCTGCTGACCCGCAGCAGCGTCCAGGGCAGGGTCTACAACTTCTTGGAGCGGCCCACGGGATGGAAGTGCTTCGTCTACCACTTCACCGTGTGAGTAACCTCCCTCCCTCCCTCCTCCCCGCCCCGGGCCCACCTGCTCCACAGCCGCTCGTCCTGTCAGCCGCGGCGGCCCCGCTGCCCGCCCCGAGCGGGGGAACCCGTCTCCCGGCGCGGCCAGCGGTGCGAGGGGCTCTCGGGGCTGCCCCTCACGCCTGCCCGAAGCCTGAGGTGGCGGCCGCCGCCGTGCCCCCTCCCCGCCTCCCCTCACGGGGCTCGGCCGAGGCGGGAGAGCGGCAGCCCCGGCCGCTCCCTCCATCGCGGAGTTTTCCCGACCAGCTCGGTGTTCAGGGCTTGAACCTCTTGCAGATACGGTCTTCTGAGGCAGTGGGTTCTTTTTTTCCCCCACAGGTGTGAAGCAAAGCAAAAAGCCACACTCTGAGGGAAAGTTTCTCTTATTTTGAACAGAAATGCTATATTTCGGTTCAGGAGCCCTTAAGTGTATCTATCAGCTAGAGCAGGAGCTGGCATCAGGCAATTTTCTTCAAAAAGTTACCCTGGGAGTTGAAATAAATCTTGCCTTCTGAGCGTGGAAGCGAAGTAGGTAACAGTGTCATCCGTTCTTTAGTAATTTTTAATGCAGTGACTCCTGATTTTTCCAGCATCTGACTGAATAGGTGTGTTAACCGTGTTCCAGCCCTGTTGGAGAAGAGAGACAGGTGATGCTCCTTTTCCTTGCCTCTTCTATTGCTCCTCACTCTAACTCCTTGTCCTGTCAGGTACGAATGCGATCACTGTTATTTTTAGACAGGAAGGAGGGACAACGATGTTTGGAGGATGTTAAAGCTGCTTAGCTGCAGGCAAGTTGAAAACTGCTCTGGGTATAATGCTATGGAGGGCAGTGTCCACCTCGGTAGGTCTGTGGTGCACAAGGATCTCAACAAGTGCCACTGAGAGAAGTCAGTGCTTTTTAATCAAGATGTTGCGGAAGGCCTGCGTGACCCTTGAGCAATGTAGGTAACAAGGTCAGGCAGAATCGTGGTGTCTGTTTATTGTATGCATGCACAAACACACATATGTGTATATATATACGCTACATATATATATGCTTATAGAGGTAAGCTAGAGGTAAAGACATTTTATGGTCAAAATCCTAAGACAAAAGACTTTGATAAAAATCAGGTTTTATGATCTAATTATTGTATTTTTGATTTTAAATTCTATTTCTGAGTAACTAGTATTTTAAGTCAAAGTGCTTGCATTCCACATTTGAGGATTCTGGAGTCTTTAGGTGGTCAGGTAAGTGGTATCAACTTTATTTTAGTGGAGGGAAAACAGCTGTCATCTGAATGTATTTAATTGGGAAATGACTGTGTGCAGCTGCTGAGATAATTGTGGGCTCTGTTCTCTTTGGTGTTATGATAATGCCATTAGATGACAAAACAACTAATGGCCATAATTACAAAGTGTCTAATAGTTGTGGTTGAACAATGTAAAACACTTTCAGGAATAGGCATTCCTCTTTTTTTTTCTCCTCTAAAAAGGAGTTTTAGGCAGCCGTCTTTTATGATTTCTGTCCTCCTTTAGGTGTCTGAAATTATATATAGAAGGGACAATAAATTGCGTTCAATATCTTAACTAATCTTCTCTAAACCTTAACAGTGGCTCTAGGAAAATTCCTGAAAAAAAAAACCTGTTAGATCCCTTTATCTGCCTAAGATTCTAGCCTGAATTTTAATTTATCTTTTTTACCCCCAAGTATTAGCAGTGTGGATTAATCCCATCTGTGCAAGAATTAAGACTTTGTAATTCTACTTGAGGAGTGATATTGTAATATGTATGGGAAGTCATTGCTTGTCTCTTCCCCGCCCCCCCCCAGGACACACTTATCCATGGTGTAAGTAAGCATTAGCCCCAGCGTTTCCCCTCTTCCCAGAAGAGCTCTTCTGATGCAATGGAGAATGACATTGGCAATAAATATTCTCAGGCCTCTTACTAAGCAGTATGCAAATTCCTTCTCTTAGGACTCAGAAGAGGGTACTAACACCCTCGTATGTTTCTTGCAAGGCAATCTGCAAGTACTATGTGTATTTTTTAGGCAGCCTCACTCTGATTTCCACCAGCAGAGGGAATTGAGTCTGCACTGTCCTCAGCCATCCCAACTTCTTCTTATTTATGTGGTAGATAAGGCTGCACTTCTTGTGCCTGTTAAATAATGTTTTTGGTTACTGACCTTTGGTCCATACCTTTCTGACTCTCTTGCTTTCTGAGCTCCCAAAGCAACTTCCTAGGATGCTTGCTTTCTGCTGCACCCAGGAATGCTCCCTTTGAGTACAGCCCCTGCCAGCCAGGTGCTGAGCATTGGTAGATTAGTAGTAGCTATAAAGCAGAAGTTTCTTACTAAAATCAACTGACAAGGCAGGCAGTTTGTCTGATCCAGAGAAGCTGTTGTGTCTCAGCTTCTACTTGTGGAGGAGGCATGAGGGCTGATTTTGGTGTGTGGTTTGCTAGCTTTTTGCAAGCAGTTGGTTACAGGTGACGACCTGCAGAGCTAAAAAGGACTCAGACTTACAAGACACCACCCCCTACCTCCCCCCACCCAGTCATGCATGCACTTCTCTCCCACTGGAGGAAGTAACTTGATAATTTTGTTGTCAACAGACATTCATAGAAAGCTAAGATGTGCTTTACCTTGTGATGTGCAAGGGCCCTGATGGTTGTCTCTCCTGCCAAAATAAGCTTAAAAGGCTGAGGTCATTTGCCTGTTGTGTCTTTGTCGTTCCTTCTACTGGCTACCTGCTGCATTATTCTGGGGGCTTTCAGGTGCCTGGGAGATCTCGGTTGCTGTCTTAAAGGCTCAGAGGGGAAAGAAAGGGAAGAGCAGTGTTAATTTGGTGGATAAAGACCAAAGCTGAGGAGGGAGTCCTGGCCAAGATATAGCCCAAAGATGGGAGCAACGAGCACTGCAGGCTGCTTCTTTTTTTGTCTATCACACTGTTCTGTGTTGTGCAGAGTATGTGACTGTGTTCTTAATTATGTGCTGAAATGATAAAATTTAGAAACAGCTCCTGGAGTAGTCAATGTAACTCCTTCTGGACCTGTATCTCTGGTTGGTTGTTGAAACACTGTTTATCAAGCGATAAGAGCTACATCTACTGATTGCCTGTCACACCCTTTTCCTGCTCAGGAATCTTAGTCAGTGGTATCTAGAATACTAATAGCAAAGAACTGATATTCAGAACTGATTTTCCTCAGTCTTGTATTATAATGTTTGGAAAAGGGAAGTTGAACGCTTAGCTTTAATCACAGATTCTATTGTTGGTATGTTTGTTACATATTGTTTAGATAGCTCTATGTTTTGGTGTGCCGCAAAGCCCCTTGTGTACCCCTTGATCTAAAGGATGGAATCTGGTTATCTTCTACCGCAATAAAGGATTGCTGTCCTAGGTCAGAGCAATGACCTGTTTACTTCTGAATTGTTATTTCCTTCAAAAGGCGGCTGAAATACCTGTTTTCCAAGGTGCAAAATGTATATTCTTTCTCTCTTATTGACATCTTTAGTTTTTCAGGATAATTGGGTGTCACAGTTGCTGATTAAATCAATTGAGCTCTGCACAGGTCTTTTCTGTGATTTGTCTTATTTGCTCAGACCAAACAGCAGAAACATCTCAAGTGAGCGGAATAAGAAATGCATTATTGTACCCCATTTATACTAGCTTTTTATAGGCTGTGGAAATTGTCTCTGTGGGGAGAAGGAATGGGGAATCGGCTATTAATTTACCACTCAAAAAAACCTGCCTAAAAATACTAGTGGAGATGATAGAAACTTTTATTTCAGCTACATGACTTGATTTGATGTTGTATTAAATTTTGTTTAAATATATGAAGTATATAGTAAGTGTGCACTTAATTCTACCAGTGCAAATAAATTGTGCTCGATAGCTGAAGGTTTACATGCGTGGCTTCTGCAAACACAACTGGTGGTTGCTTGGAAACTTGGATTTTGCAAGCAAGAGCTGTCCTGTCAGAGCCTCCAAATCCCCCTTGGCTGTCAGAGGTGAGGAAATGACTGAGTGCCACTGTTCTCATTGACCTTCAAAGAGAGCTAGGGCATCTTATCACACTTATCATAGTAGTGCACCTTGGGATAGTGGCTTTGAGAAGTGAAATGTTCTGCGGCCTTAACGAATCAAGTTTTCAGACTATGTGAAGAGAGGCGGGAGGACAAAAGAAACTTAAATTCTGTCCTTGTAGTGGCCTGCTGGAATCCTGAGGCTGTCCCAGTGTTGGAAATGACTGTAAAGAATAAGTGAAGTCTTCAGATATTTTAAAAAATAATTTTAGATTGAAGTGCATGAGGGAAGAGCTTCTTCTCGCCCTCTTTAAGTAGTTCAAAATAAAACATCTTAAAAGAAACTTAAGTTACGTGCTTTCTGGTGATTTTTCTTGTTCTCGGTATAGCAAACAATGACTGCTGGCAACGTATGCTGCATGTTGACTCCCCATGTTCTTTGAAGTGTTGGCTGTTACCAGAGGGAACAGTTCGGAAACCAATGGGCCATTGGTCTGTTCCGGTATGGCAGCTTTCCTTTGTTGCCATGCAAGATAGTCAGCTTCTATCTTATCTTTGCATGAGTGTACCTGGTTCAATTTACTTTGCCTTTGTATACGTTTAGTTTAATCAGCAATGATTGTAATTGAGTTTGTTCGAATCTCAAGATGTTTACATAAGCTTGGACTGGCCAGTGGTTGAGATTTGGGAGACTGGTCTCTAGAAACAGGCAAAGTCTCAGAAGTGTGGCTGCTTGTGTACGCATGCAAAGATAAGAAGCAAGGGTAGATAGAATATTCCAGTTTCATGTGCATCAGGACTTACAGTAACTAATTATTAAAGGCAATGCAGTGTTTACATAGTGCTCTTTACATACAATACTGTGAGGAAGAAACATAATTCCAACTTAAAATGCCATTTTTGTCATGTTTCCAAATGTACTTCAAACACACTTCTAAACCTGCTGGTTCATACTCGATGTGTAAGCTGTTGAGGAGGGAAAAAAGATCCATAAAATAAGTGTGTGCATGTGCTCACACATGACTAAGTTTTCTTTAAGACTGAGTAAGACTGAGTGAAAAAAGGGGTAAAACATAAAGTACTATGTTTTGGACATGAACACTGGGATGTTTAGAGATTTTTGTGGCTTGGAGTCAGACTTTCAGATTATTACTTCTATTTTAAAAAGGAGATTTAAATCCTCCAAAATAAGCATGGCTTGTCTAAGAGGAAGGAAAGAAAAATAATTCAATCACAGTCATATTCCTTCTGCTGCAGTCAATTTCAGGAAGACCCAGGTTTAGCGTTTTTTTTTCTTCTTGTCAAGACTGATGTAGTTTAGTTGAAGTCAAAATGGCCTCCTCGTTTTGGCATGTTTGAGAGAGACATTATGCTTCTTGTCATGCAGAGGCTGGTGTGAACAAATGTTTGTTTTATTTCTATATGACCATTGTCTATGAGCTCCTGTTGCTTGCAACCAGCATTTAGTATTTATTTGTGCTACTGGAGCCCAGTACTCCCATTCCTTCATACCAGATACAATTGTAATAACAGGAATCTGCCACTTTGTCCCTTTGCGTTTTCAAGAGCATGGTGTGTTACAGCTGTGCAGTGGCTTACATAGATCTTTGAGGTTTCACACATGCTCAAGGACTACAATTGGGGAAAATGAAGTGGAAACAAGGTGCTATTTGTAGTTTTTTTTCTTTTNTTTTTTTTTTTTTCCTTTCCTCAGCCCTACTTTACAGTCTAGTGTTGATTTGCAGCAGAGTGGACATCTTTGCAACCTAGCACTGTGTATCTATCGATATGCCTGGTAACACTTTTATCTGAGATAAAAAGGAATTGGAAAGCAAACTTCACATATTCCCAGAGAGGAGGGAAGACCCTTTGCCTGTCCCATTATTGTAGCTGGTTGTACATGTAAGGCAGCACGCTAATGTTTAGGAGTAATGTTTAGGAGCTGTTGCAGGGTCAGCCCTGTTTGCTGATCGGACAGATAATTGAAGTTTTGAGTCTTGGCAGATTTTGGATACAGGTGAGGTGAAGTGATATGAAGGTTTTGCTGTTCCCTCCTTCCCTGCTGCATGCTGCAGTGCAGCCTCTTAGCTACAATATGGCACGAAGGTGCTTATTTGGGACTTGTGTGACTGAGATAGTATTTGGGTTGGTCAGTCTACAGCTTTACACTCTTGTCTTGTGCCATATTTCCCAATCTGTAATGTGACAGAAGTTTCATTTTTGCTGAGGACTCTCTGGCTGTCCTGTGAGTGAGACCAATCCAAGTCTGTGCCAAAAAGACCTCAGGAGTGACAGTGGGACAGTAGAAGTTCTCAGGATAAGAAGCGTGGATACTAATAACTGCATAATTGACTAAAAATGAAAAGAAAAAAGTTATCCAGGTTTATTTAGTAATGGACTGTCATTAGACAGAAAAGCAGTATTGGAAACCAGATCTTCTCAATGTCAATCACTAGTAATTAATCCCTGGAAGTCACTTTGACTAAACTACTATCTTTGTATCATCTGTTGCATTAAATGATTGCTGCATGAAAATGATTGTAGAAATGTACTTTGATTGTTGAGGGGAAGGAAGGTGAAAAACTAGGTATCTTATAGTTAAAATACCTTTTGAAGGCACATAGTATCTCTAGCAATAATTATGAAAATTCAATTTCTTTTCTGAAATGGATAGTGTGATATGGTCGGCTACTTGAAAAAAACCTTGTGGAGTCTCATCTCGACCTGTGGCCTGGAGGCAGACACAGAAGCAGTGTAAGGGGAGGGAGTTCAGTGGGGCAAAAAAGACTTTGTAATTGTACTGATGTGTAGGTTTTCAAGTAACTGGTGGAAGCAGAAAGCTGTAAACTTCTGAGCACGAATGCTCAGTGGAGACAGGTTGCATGCAGTGGAGAAACAACTCTGTGGAATGCACACATAAAAGTTATAAATGTATTAGATTTGGGCAGGCTTTCCTGGGGGTATGCCTTCTCTCTTTTCCTGTCATCCTTCCAGTGTAACATTTCAAGTCCTTCTCTGGTGTTTGCTTTCCTCCAGGAAAAGAATTATTCTACCTTTAAAAGTTGCACATGAATGATCTTAAGAAAACCAGTAGGTGCAGTATTCACATTTCTGTGTATCTGTCAAATGGTTGGTTGGGCAATTCTGGCACACTTCCTTGCCCTGGCTTTTTGAGTGCCAGGGAAAAAACGTGCAAGGCTGTGTAGATAGGCTTGTTTCAAAACTTTCATTGCAGCTGAATCAAGGCTAGAGTTGAGATTCAATTGCAGTGAACTAATTAGGCTGAGCTCCAAGTGCCTGAGCACTGGATGTATTACACACAACGGTGCCAACATATGCTGTAGTGAACTATGCACAGGCACAGTGCTTTGCTGACTTTAAACTTGGCAGTACCTCATTAATTTTGTGTGTTAATAGATTGTTTAATGTGCATTAGTGGTGAACACAAAGGCAGTGAACGCTTGCTCATTCAATTCCAGATGGAAAATAATGTTTTGTTGGGGGCAAGGTGTTTTCTGCCTGTAACCAAGAGGTCCAACACAAGTTTCAAATGTGTTGGAAAGTTGCCAGTTGCAAATAAGCCTGATGGGTAGGCCGAGTTACAGAAGAAGAATGTGTAGATTAGTGAGTTTCTAGGTAAGGTACTAGCTCTCCTCATACAGTCATGCTTCATCTGGCATAATGGCCTGTGAGAACGATTATAATACCAGCAATGATAATGGGAGAGCGCATGTATTTGCAAACTTCTGCTGTGTTAGTAGCTGCTGTATTTTACCTCCTTCCAGAAAGACAGATATGTGTGTATATATATATTTAATAACAGAGGAAGTGTTCAGTGCCTTTAGTAGTCAAACTTAATATTAATTTTCCTGTATGTTTTTAGACAGTGATTTTTTTTTTTGTTTATTCATTTTTTTTCTTAATAGGAAATTCTAAAGCTGCTCTAAATCAAGTAGTGTTCTTTGGCCACCAGTTTGTGCGCACCTGGAGAACGAGAGAGGTGCTTGGTGTGAACTTTTCCCTTGTCTGGCATGATCAATTTTTGAGGACACATGGATTTTTATCTTCCTATTTTCCCCACTTCATGGTACAGAATAGTAAAGTAACAGCTGTTTTCTGTGTTCAAGGAGCTGTAAGAAATTATACGGAGTGCAAAGCAGGGCTTGGGTAAATGTGTAGGTATAGTGTAAGTACTTGGGGTTTGTTTTGTTTTGTTATTAAAAAAAACCACCCCAAATCACCACCACCAACAAAAACCCACAAAAACCCAAAAGTACTGTCCCACGTTTCTTAAATGGCAGTTTCCTCCCTTAACACCCACACTTTACAACTACTGGAAAAATTACAATAAAAAATAGACAGGCACAGAGGAAACCAATGATTTCTTAAAGCTCAGAACAACGACTATGAGAAAAGCAAGTTGTTACTCTGAACTGCTTTAGTGTCGGAACTGGCAGTGGTGTAACTTAATGAACACATATTTTATCAAAAATGTCTGAATCCTTTTTGAGTTTAAGAAATGAATGTGTCTGTACGTGGGAATTTATGCAAGGAATTACTAAAACTGCAGCCTTGGAATTTTATCCTTTTGAAAGCTATAAGCTACCAAAAATAGGAAATTGTATTGCAAATCATTAGGTGGCCTTTAGATATTCCTAGCAATGGGCCTAGAGTAGGTCTTTCTAGTTTTTCCCGTATGTTCTTCACAATCAATGCGATGTTTTAATATTTTTATGGAAAACATTTACCAGAGCCAAAATAAACGTAGGACAGGGTTTCCGCATCCTTTTAAGCTTCTGCTTCTGCAAATATTATCCTGATCTTTGAATTACATATTAACGTTTTCAATAGGAACATAAATCTCACACATGTTTTGTTAATGCCAATGGACTTACGATATGTCATTTGACAATACAATTTTGTCATATTTGTAATAGAAAACTGAAAGGTTTCACTCCTAACTATAAAATCCCTTTTCTTTTGCATACCTCTTTCTACTAGGATTTTTTTAAAAAGTAAATGCTTTGTTATATAACTTGATTAGTGCTTACTTCAATTGAGAAATACACAGTTCTTGGTCAACTAAGATCTTGCACTAGTAGAAAATCTTTACCTTTGTTTATCCTAACAGGTTGTGGTCTCGTTTATCATCTATTAGCTTTACTTTATCACACCCTCAAAAAAATACAGCATACATTTTCTTTTGCAATAATAGGAAAGTAGTAATATCTGTTTTGATTCTGCAAGAAATGATCATCATGTGTCTAACTTCACTAAGCGAATAGGTATTTGCTTTCCCGTGGGAGCAACTAGTAAAGATAAAAGGTAAGGATCAATTAGTAAAGACAAAAACTTGTATACGCATCTCCAAAGTTAGGGCAATTAAAATTACTTGTCAGACATTGTTCACAGGATGCGTAGAACTCAGTTAAAATTATTTTATTTAAAATAAGGTAATTTTTTCAGAAAGACTAAGCATCTGTATGATGTTTTCTGTTCTGTATGATCTTTTGCTTTGTCCATACGGCTGTTGTCTCTTGCCTGTAGTAAATATGTTAAATTACATAACATATATACCCAGGTTTTCACCATCTCACCAGTAGTTTTGTTGTAGATTTCTAAAAAGAAACGGTCCTCTCTCTGTCCTTCCATACTTGCATGTGTTCTAGACTGGGCAAGAACACAGGCTTGTCCCCTCTGTCAGACCACAGCGTGCGCACAGTGGCCATAAGCTGCTCACTGTCAGGCAACAGTCTTGGAGTGGCACAAGAAAATTGCACCATCTTGGATGTGTATAGCTCCAGTGCTCAGAAGTCACTAGTCTCCTCTGCAAATATATTCCCTGGGGATTTGGGGATACGTTTAACTTTTTAAAATTTTTAACAATATTTTTTCATTGCTACGTTAATATTGCATTATTTTATGTGGGTTGGATAAGGAAGAAAATTGAGTCATGGTATGAGAACAGAATGTAAATCATCCATCAGGTTAGTTCCCTGGGTTCCCTCCAAAGACACTATGTTTAATAGCAGAGGCATGGTAGTGGTGGCAAAGATTACAGAACCCTTGCTCATCGCTAGTACAATAAAGGCTGCAGTCTTTGTAGTGAAAGTATCTTCCTTCTGTGAAGTAAGGAATTCCCTTCAAAGAATATGTTTATTCCTGCAGCAGCTATCCCCTTTCCAGTGAAACTGCGTCATCTGAAAACGGGCTGGAACTTGCTAAACTCTTTTCCATAGTAACCCTTGAGGGCACCACAGTCCAATTCAGAGCTGAAGGAAAGGTCCCTCATCTCCTGTAAGGATGTTGACAAGTAGAGCAAAGGAGAATGGATGCAGGAAATAGTTGCTGCTGCTAATCTCATTCTTACACCCTTCAGATGCCTCTGCCCAGTTATCTGCGTGGGGCAATGGAGACAGGGAACAGAGACAAGTGGAAAGATCCTGTGGCTTCAAAAAAAGAGAATGCCCTGTGCTGATCATGTTAAGAATCAGTGGTGTTTGTATTCTGTAGAACAAAGGCTTTATCTGCCCTTTATAAACTTTGGCAAATAGTTAATTTTTTTTTCCCCAAATATTCTTCCTAAGTAGATCTAGTTGAGATTATTTGAGTTGTTTGTTTTTCAGTCCTGTCTTGGAAGACACTGAAATGCAGTCAAACCTGATGATGAGTAAATAAATAAATAAATGTGTATTGCTTTATCTGTAGTGTGAGTAAACTTCATGTGATTGTATGCTGTTATCTTATCCGTAACCCAGAAAGTATTGATAATGGATTATCTCAGCACTTCACACAAAATAAACCTGCTCACTTGATGTTTTCTATGTCAACAGGTCATCTAGCATCCTGGTGCTAGACAGTCTGAGTTCCCGGTTTCAACAGTATGTAAAGTCTGACAGGCACAGACATCTAAGTCTTACACAGTCACGTTAGTTGTATGCCTTCATAGTTCTGTTCATTCAAGACAGCTCTTTGTAGCTTTTATTTACTATTATGACATGATCTTACTCAGACAACTATGTGTTTGAACCATAAAAATGAGAAAAATGCAACACGAATGAGGGAGAAAACAAGGCTTTCGGATTCTGCAGGTTTTGCAGCAAATGTGAGGCTGTAGCTGTACTGTGTTAATGCTAGTACTTCTTGGGCATGTGAATTGCTTGTTGCATTCTGTTAAACACTAAGGTTATCTCTTGATGACTTCTGTGGCTGGTTTTTTTTTTTTTGTGACTTTGATATAAAACATTATTCATTTC
>VYZM01002470.1:2091-69657 GCA_013398915.1 Dromas ardeola | reverse complement strand
TGACTTTAATATAAAACGTTATGCATTCACCAAGTCTCACTGTAAAGTGAGACTGAGAAATTGAGCAGACTGTGCAAAAATGTCATGTACTATGAGAAGAGCATCATCTCTAGAAATTTTCAGTAGATAGTACCTGTAATAGTAAAGGGACACTAGCTTATGTATCTTATACAAAATAGTGTAGATAACATTCAAGCAGGTTTTGATACTTGCCATTAGCCTCTACTGAGGTGGTCTCCTTTTTCTGATAAAAGTTTTACATCAAATGCCTTTCTCTTCAAACAAACAGCGTTCATTTCAGGAAACCTGCATGTGGTCTGTGTTTGTTTTTATTGAAATAATGTATGCAAAGTGACATGTGATTCTTCTCTTGAGGGGTCCTGCTGGAAACTACCTACCAAGTAATCAGACTGTTTTTAAGCACTTGGAGGAAATCAGTCTGTTTATACAACATATGTTAGCAGTCAACATGGATTGGTCATAACCCCAATAATCTGTCAATGTAAACTCAGACTGTGATGGAATAAAAGGATTTGTGGCTAGAGAAGAACCAGATGTTGCCATATATATCTATATCTGTATCTTTTATCAGATTCTTGATGCTTCCCTTATGAACATAGTTTGTGGGTGAAATTGGTACTGTGTGGATAGGAAATGGAAATTGTCAGTACTCTATTTCAGCAAAGGTGTAGACCAACTGAAAATTGGAGAATAATGTGAGGAAAATGGGAGAATAAGTGCCACCCAAAGACTAGAAAACATTATATTGTGATCTGAGGAAAGATAGCTTAGCATAAAGAATAACAGTGGGAGAGTGGAAGGTGGATGACTTGAAGTCTTCAAAAAAAGACTGCCCTAGGTAGGAGGAAAAAAATCTGTTCTTCGTTTTCAGATGAATTAGACAAGTAGTAAAGGTCTTTAAAGCATATTCTGAATTTCTCTTGTGAAATGGGAGGGATAGTGGAGCAATGAACTGCATTGCCTGGAAAGGCCACAGAACGCCCTCCCTGGAAGGCTTTAAACACAAGCTAGATGAATATTTGTCAGGGTTCATCTAGATGTAATTGATCCTGCTGTGGGACAGGTGTCCAGGATTCTGCACTCACGCTGTGAAAGGAATATATGCAGATCCTGGGAGCCAGGCAATTTCTGAACCTTGTAGCACTTGTTTTCCTGCATTTGGCATGTGTGTGTAAGGTGGAGGGTTGCAGCTCTTTCTGTCCCCAGCCTTTATGTTTCTTCCTCTGAAGTACCTTTGCTCCTTTCATGTTAGTTCAATCCAAAACCTGCTATGAGTTTTTTGAGAGCAGGTTTGTTACACATCCCTGCTGCTTTGCTGTTGATGGCATCTCTGCAGGTAATCTTCTGGCCTTTGCGCTACCTGTGATGGCCAGATTCCTTTGACTCTGGAGGCTTTAGCTGCATGGATACGCAAAGGATAGGTTTAGGTGCTTCCTCTGTTGATCCGTCCAATGCACTTATAGCAAGATGGAGTCAAATTTTAAGACCTTTCAATGCATTGCTGCTGTGGTAACAAGAATTGCTCCTTTCCCATCCATGTTGTTCTGTCTTGCTGTTGAAAGCGGCAAAGATCTTTGGGATGAAATATTATGTATCATAGATTGTTAGCTGAATCCACCGTACCTGAATTTACAGCCTGACTTAACAGTGAGCGGCTGATGGAGATTTAGCAGGTTGGGGTGGGTGGCTCTTCTCACATAGTTAAGAAAAGTGACAGTTCTATCAGGGTTTCAAAGGAAATGTCTCCTTTTTGTTTACTCTCTTGGCATCATAATCCTTGGAAGTGACAACCTTGCTGCTGAAGCAAAGACTTGCATGCTTTGGGTATCTCATGAGAAGTGGATCTATACCTTAGTCTTACTATGGGGAAGTTTGGAGAGCATCTTGATTGTTAGAGCTCTCCCTCACCTGGTAGCATGCATGAAGTTGGGTCTACATTGTTCACTATTGTTTCCTACTTTGGTTTTTTCCATCTCAAAGTAGTTGCCCAGCTTTTTGAGTATGGCCTAGTTATAGCAAATATCAGATGCCTGGATCTTGGACAGAGTTACCAGAAATAATTAGCTTAATTTCTGTCACTCTCCAGAGTGCTTTTCTCTCTCTCTCTCTCTCTCTCTCTCTGTCTCTCTGTCTCTCTGTCTCTGTCTTTTTTTTTTTTTTTTTTTTTTGTGGGGGTGGGTGACAGGGGTGTGTTGTGTTTACTCCCACCCCTTTTCTGGTGCAGCTCTTTGTAAAAGCTAGATAGACTCACAACTGAGCGTGTTGTTCAATAGATTCTCCTGTATCTCAGGGCTGATGGGTTTTGTTGCAAGAACTTTCTAGTTTCTGCATGAAAGATGGCAACCCATCTAGGACTTAACAGAGCCGAATGATCTCATCCACAAGTGATGGGTGATAGCTGTGCCCTTGAAAATCTGTAAGAAGGGCATTCTGTGTGTCTCAGCCTTTGAGTTTCATTTTACCAGCAGATTATTTAATGAGCAGTACTTTTTTCCTCATGGCATGTGACTATATTTGAGGCTCTTCTAAGATTTTCCTTAGTCTCTAAGGTATTAACAGCAGTGATTGTGTCCCTGAAGTTCAGCTAGTTAATGGGATCATCAAGACAGGTTACCCAGCATCAAGAGTTGCGTTGTAATAGGTGAACAGGTGACGAAATGGCGCTGTCTCTTGCTCAGTCACTAGGGTTCATTACAGGACCTTTGACTCGCTAGTGGACGGTCCTTCTCCAGCTGAGATGTACCTATGTGCAGGAGCTGCTTTAACCAGGTACTGCCTGGTTGTCACAGACATGTGGTGGCATGCACTTGTGTGATGCTTCATAGCAGATACACTCAGGCCTTCTCAATAATCCTCAAGGTCGTTCTGAAAGAGATTGAAGAACGTAGTAATCTCTCTGCAGGGTCTGAGTTAATGCAGTATGTTAAGATCTTTCACAAGACTGCAGACATGAACTATGCTTCTGTTTTCAAAATTCACCAGAATACAACATACTTGATTATCTTAATGTCTCCTTTTTTGTGACCTGTCAAATGGTGACCTGGAGCAGTATCCTTACCTTTATCAAGTTCAGTGTTGTTGCACCTATGTTTAGAGCTTGTGTGGTACTTCACCAAGTGGTTCTGTGGTTCTTGTTGGTCTGAAGGATGCTGAGTTTTGCCTATGGGTAGGACTCAGTATGTGAAGTTGCTAGTTGAAAGTGTTTATGAAGAATCATTTCTAACAATGAGTAATAATGTTATCTACTGTCAGCTGAAGACTTCTGAGATGCTGAAATTCCACTGTGTCCACTCCCTTTCCCACAAAAATTTGTTTGTGCTGAATTCTGTGTTTGAAAGGGAGTTGAAAGATAAACCTTTCATCAGATGTACTTGCGTCCTGAGTAGAGGGAACACCACATGGGCTTGCTTGCCAAATACGACAAAGCTGCAGTGTTACTCAGCTTATAGTGAGGTGCCTGTGTATCTACAGTGGATGGATTGTACATGTAACTTATGTATTTCTAAAAGCTCTGATTACTGCTTAGTAACCTCTTTTCATTTCTGTGTAAATTTTAGGGGGAAAAAATCCACAAATGCACGTTCCAAGTATTTTTTAAGGAATTTTTTGTTCTGACGTAAAAGAAATAATAAAGTGAAAATTTTAGGTGGATTTTAACTTCGTAATTCCTCCTCCCCACATTGAAACTTTATAGATGTTTCTAACTGGTGCTTGCCTATGTTGAATTGATAATTTTATCAATGAAAACTTGAGGAGGCAGAGGCAAAAATGTCATCCAGATACTTAATAAAAGAAAAAGAAGTCTGTTGCCACAGCTGAATCAAGAAATAATAAGGGAATTTTGTTCTGGTTCTTTGTCAGGTAAGTCTCTGATGTGCAGTAGGCTGCACGATGTTCAAGTTTGTGTGTTTATCTGTGCAGCTAGGTGTGCATATATGTGTACGTAATTCTGAGAGTGTTACCAAGCACTTTGCAAAAATCATTATAATGGAGATCGAGGCCATCATTCTGTCTTTTTATACAAATGGGAACTCAAGGCATAAGACTGAACTCAAGTTTTACCCTGTTTGGTCGTAGTTCAACTGATCTTAAATATTTAAACAATTATTTAGTCATGCCTCCTGTTTGGTTTTATTAATTATATCTCGTCTGCTAAAAGGGATATTTTTATGAGCTCCTCATGTTTAAATTGACACCTGCTTAGAGGGGAAAAAAAAAGAATCTATACAGCTTCATTTAAAATTGTTTACTTAATGATACAAAACTCAGTAATAGGGAGCTTGATCCAGTCCATCAACTGCCATTACCTGTGAGGTGCACTGGTTGCACCCGGCTTCAGGACAAACGTAGTTTCAGAAGGAAGGAAAAAGCAGTCTTGTGGTGTTAAGAAAATAACAGCCATGTGTATCTTTAGCTTCCTCTGTCCCCCCTAACAAATGCAATCTGATGATACTTATTTCTGGTTGCTAAAATGAAATGCTCTGTGCGTTCATTGGAATTGCAGTCCCTGCCTCTTGAGCACAACATTTGTTTGTTAAGCGGACTTGATTGTCATTGTCCTTTTTATATGGTGCCTCTTTTTTCCTGCTCCCCACCCTCCCACCCTTCCCAAATGCTCAAACCATGTGGTGTGTAGAAGAGACTTTGTATTCTGCTGAATTTTAGCCACCAGTGGCATGGGAAAATTGTGTGAGTTTAGGACAGGAACTGGAGTAAAGCGTCCCATAGGCGGCAAATGATTAACCAGAATAAAATTCGGTTGCACCACTGAGATTAGCACCTACCTCGTAAAAATAAAACTAGTATTATCGGGCACGTCTTTTAAAAGGTATTTAGTAAATGAGCTCTGCTTTGAATAAGTAGTTTTCCTGTATAGGTAGGAGACGCCATGGTGGTGAAAGTAGTTTTTTCACTTTTCCCTGTTCTTCCATTTATCTTATGATAAACACAGGGAAGAATGAAGTGTTTTTTACAGGATACTCGTAGGGAAAGTGTTGCTATTGCAATGCAAGAAAGATAAATAGCCATGGGAAAGCCAGACAATGTACGCTTTTATTCCCAAAGTGTAAACGTGACTTCTTTATATTAATAAGCTGAAATAAATTTGAATACATGGAATGAAATGGAGAAAAATAGCCTAGACACTAAGGAATAAGGACTGCCTGTAAATTTACTTCTTCCTCACAACTCCTCTGTGTCAGCTTTATTGGTTGTTTCGTTTCACTTTGCTTACAGAGGAGAAGAGGAAGAGACTAGCTCTATCAATACCCCATGGACCTGAATGAAACGATGAGATTTACTGGCTGTAGCTTTCTCTCCATATCTCTAAGAACTTTGATACTAGTCCAGATGATTTTAAAAGATTTAAGTGTCTCCACTGGTCACCTAGACCTAAACGTGGATTATAATTGAGCTGTGACTCCTTGATCAGGCTGAATAAAGCTGTGTTAAGCATGAATGTAGAGGGAACGTACATGCAAACCCTGCACTTGTGCTGACTGGCAGGGCGTGAGTTGGTTCTGGCCCAAAAGCTAGATATCCGCAACAGCGTAGTGTTGCACCTGTTCTAGCAAAGCCTCTGAAAGGCAGGGCTTATTAAGGTTGGCACTAACAATTCTAGCTGGTGTTGGAGCCAAAGTTGGCATTGAGCCTGACAGAGGTAGTTGACTACAGCTAGCTGTATAGACATTGCCGCTATGTACTTTAGCATAATCTTCTAGGGCAGGGATCTTCACGCCTTGTATGTCTTTACAGCATCTAGTACTGTGGGAGTATGCATGGCTCTAAGGTAAAGTGACAATACAAATAGGTTCACCCTGCCCTGATTACTGCTTTAGTACCTTAGAGCGCCTCAGTCCCCCAAGGTATATGTTAATGTAGCGGCGTTGGGGACTGACCGACAACAGTATCGTAGATAAGGTGTGATCCTTCTTCCTCCCTGACCCACAAGTTAAAGCGAAGTTGTAGGCTGTTTGTTCTAGCTGTAGTGAATTACACAATCTGACTGCTCTCTCCCCTGGCATCCAAGTCTAAAGCCTTTATCAGCACTGCTGTGGCTCTGTGATGTTTGATTTAGGGGGAAGTTGGCACCTCTCTGACAAGTGCTGGAATGTCCCAGTCTGTCCTTGGGGTGCTGTTGGCATCTTTCACAGCAATAAACCCCCAGTCAACAGTCTTGATCACGGGCAAACACCAGCCAAGTGCACAAAAGCACTTATCTCCTGTTAGGCCGTGCATTCATAAAAAGCAAAGTCATAAAAACCTTCAGTGGCTGGCAATTCCAGAGCCAACTGTTAGACTTGAAAAGAAGTCCTGAAGAACACAGGCTTCTTATCAATTTTAATTGCTGGGCAGTGGAGAGTTGCCCTTTGATTAACATCATCTGGTATTAGCAACTCTGTTTTACACTGTGTGTTAGATGTTTCTGGCAAGCAATATTCTGCTGAATGCAAAATTAAATTCAATGGAAATACTTTGCTTTCAGGAAGAACTCGGGTTGAACAATTGAATTCAACAGGTAAAGGAATAAAAAATGGAGTCTTAAGAAAAGATTGACTGGAGGTGCATAGTGCGATGTCAACGTGTTGAATTTTAGACAGTTTTTTGAACTATAGATGCTGCTATGTTGTAATTACCTTGCATTGCCGCTGAAACTAAGTTCTGTATTACCTAATCTTTTTAGATTGCATTTTAAACATGGCATTAATGCTTATGCACCTATGAAAAATAGAAACTTCAAAGATAATGTTCACTGAATGGGCATATATTCATTCACGCCACACACTTAAAACCAAAATTCATGCCATATTTGGGGAATTGGAACAGAGATGAAGTCACTTTTAACAGTTGCATCAATGTTTATGGGTGGCTCTGCCTGTGAGATACCTTTACTTTTTTTTTTGAAGTCAGATTGCTGGATTTGAGCAGGCATCAAATTCCACATGGGTCTACAACTGGATCAAGTAGAAACTGCTAGATGTGCAGGTTTTTGAAATCATGGAATCACAGAATTCCCTAGGTTGGAAGGGACCTTTCAGATAATCTAGTCCAACCATCAACCTAACTCTGACAAAAACGATCACTAAACCATATCTCTAATGCTTAAAATGCCAAGCAAGCATTTTAAATGCAATTAAAATGCTCAGAGGGCCGGAGCACCTGTGCTATGAGGACAGGCTGAGACAGTTGAGGTGGTTCAGCCTGGAGAAGAGAAGGTTCCAGAGAGACCTTATAGCGGCCTTCCAGTACCTAAAGGGGGCCTACAGGAAGGATGGGGAGGGACTCTTTATCAGGGAGTGTAGCAATAGGATGAGGGGTAATGGTTTTAAACTGAAAGAGGGGAGATTTAGATTAGATGTTAGGAAGAAATTCTTTACTGTGAGGGTGGTGAGGCACTGGAACAGGTTGCCCAGGGAAGTTGTGGATGCCCCATCCCTGGAAGTGTTCAAGGCCAGGCTGGATGGGGCTTTGAGCAACCTGGTCTAGTGGGAGGGGTCCCTGCCCATGGGAGGGGGGGTTGGAACTAGAGGATCTTTAAGGTCCCTTCCAACCCAAACCATTCTATGATTCTATAAAAGTGCATCTGACCTACTTTTAAGCAAAATAGTAATAAGAAAACCCCTTGGATTTTAGTTTGAAAATTACTGTGGAACTGCAACTTTCAAACAAGAAGCTGATGTGAAAAAAAAAAAAAAAGTGTACTTTGTCAGTTGCCAAGGAGCAGATTGACAGCAGTTAGTTAATCAGGAGTAGCTGTGATGGAAGCCACTTCTCTGATCCCAGCTCTACCCCTTAAATAGCAGCTGTGTCCCAGAGTAATCAGTGTGGTATGTAAGTGGGATTTTCGCACGTGGCTAGGGAAGATATGTTGGAATGTCCCTCGCTGACTTGAAATGAGAGCTGCGTTCGCTCACTCTCTGTAGCAGCTTTGAAAGTCCTTAAATGAGACTTGATCAGAAATAACCAATTCTAGGCATGTGATAATAATAACCAATTCTAGCCACCAATTCTGTGGCTGTTTGGATTTAATGCTTCATTGTTTTTGTTGAGATGTTCAAGGAAGCGGGTTGTTTTGATGAGCAATTTGTTTGCGACTGTCTATTGCCCAAAGACATGTAGATGAATTGGGGAAGGGGAAGAAAATAACGTGAAGAACAATCCTGTTGGCACCTAAAAGAGGTGATGACAAGGGTGTCTTCATTGTGGTGCCACACATGTACATGTAGAAAATAGATGCCATTACCTCTCCTACAAATGTGTATGCCTGTTAACATGCTGTTTCGATGTCTGGTATTTGAAGTAGCATGAAAATATTATTTCTCTATTTCATTTTTTTGTATGTATATCTGTCTTCATTTGATATGAAGACATATCAATGTCTTCACTGATATGAAGATATCTTCATGGTTTGTTTCTCCTTTTTTGTTTCTCCTTCTTTTGTGTGTGTGTGTGTGTCTCAACGTCTTTGGACTCCTAGGAGAGCAGTTGTGTATTAGATTATTAAAAGCAGTAATGAGAAGCTAGAGCAGTTGTTTACTTACTGTGTTAAACTCTGTCCATGCTTAAAGTGGAAGGAAACTGCTTTTCCTTGTGACTGCCAGTTGCCAGGATTTTAGTGTTGTGGGTTGTTGGTTTTTTTTTTTCCCTCAAGCATGAGGAATTTCATAGTTGAAACTGCCTTGGTTTATGAAATGTGGAACTGATAATGTCTCTTTAGTTATCTTATGGAGAGGAACACTCCTACTGGAATAATACACAGCCAAGCTATTGCTGGCTGGCTACTGGTGCATGATTAAATGGAAGGAGAAGGTAGAATCAGTAATTTTTCAAGTGGTCACTGTTTCAAGTCTGTTAGTCCAGAGTACCCTGGCAGCATTACTACGCTGCTCCCTTTGCTTAAACGGATAGGAGGCGTGTATTTTTTGACTTCTCATATTGATTTTTCTTTACTGTTCCCTTGTGTTTGTTAGCTTTTATTTTTCTGACACGAAATAGCGAATGTTTACCTTTTGAGCAAAACCTTTCTAAGCAATCACAATTCCAGCCAGGGAATTGATTTGCATTTTTATTTGGAGCAAGCAGTTCCTGTTACTCATGAAATGGGAGTGGCATTTTAATAAAGATGCCGGATCTCTGCTATGTAATTACCATAAAATAAACAGTACAGCAATTCCGTAGTGTCAACAGGTTGGCAACCAAATGCTTTCTGAACTGCATGGAAGCTCTGGTGTAGAAATAAATTCTGAAGAGCAAACTTTAATGCATACCCTCTTTCTAGATTGGAAAATCTCTCCCTAACCCAATATGTAATACAAATGCATTTACATAAGTCAGGAAATTTCCTGGGAGTTCAAGGAATATGAGCTCTGCAGAAGGTATGGTACATGTAACTATGAATATCTGAGTGCATATTTTTATGATTAATTGGCTAAATGTAGGCACCTTTTGAAAGGCACCAAGTCTTTACTGTCTCAGGCCTGTGCTGATATTAGATGTTCTGTAATCTGTTTGGAGCACAGCTGATCTTTTAAACAACTTTGCTGTCAGGTTGCCATCTTTTCTTTTTTTTTTTTTTTTTTCCCTTTGTATGTGTGCAGTGTTTACCACCAAACCACACTACTTCATGGTAGAGGTTGCTAGGTGCTAGAGTGATGCAAACAACAAATAATAGGGATCATGCTGGAGTCTCCTGATGAAGTGTAGCATGGGACAGCCTCCATTAGCCTCCGTTTTTTGCTAGCCTCAAGTACAGCTATCTGGGACACATCCTATTCAAAACAGAGTGCAGTGCATGGAATGAAAGGTGCCATAAGCAACCAGAAGACGTTAGTGGCATATGTTTATGAAAGGGACCTTGCTTGGAGCCAGTCCGGTGAGCTGAAGCCTGCATCCACGGGAACGTGGAGCCCTGCAGCCCAGCCAGTGGGATGAGGGTTCCAGGACACTGAATAACACAGTTTCTGAGTTCTGCCAGGGAGTTATGCATGGCAATCTGTTTTGCTTTCTTTGATACTTTTTTTTTTTTGTATAATATATATACTTTTTTCCTCTTGTGGTAACTTGTATTTCAGTTTTAGTTCTCTCCTGTAGGTGTGGGACTCTTGCTGGTTTCAGCGTGATATAATATTTGCAATGTTGAGTATTTAAAAAAAAAAAAAGTAATCAAAAGCCAGTGTATAAGTGTTCATTCAGAGAGTACTCAAACATACTTAATCTTCTGATGAGATGCACTCTCATTTGTTTTCAGTCTTCTTGACCTGTGGGTCTTCCATGTTGGCCTGCTAAAGGCACGTGTGCGCTATCGTTGTATGATTCATATCTTAGGAAAAACAAGAGGAGATAGGAAGCTGAGGAGAAATACAGAATGAAGAAGGGGCAGAGGTTTATGTAATACCAGCTAAAGCAGTGGAGTTAAACAGATAAGTTTTTGGTGTTGTGGCAAAGTTAACCCAACAGGAAAGTTATTAAGTCTAGATATCCTTGTTTGAAGAGCACTTGAAGCGCTCGCAAATATTGTTGGCCAGATAACTGCAGTAACACACTGAGGGGTACTTGTTTATCCCTGTTCCTTTACCATCTCGATATGTGTTTCCACAGCACAGAAAGCCTGTTCTAGTGTGTGGCGAGAGGCCGAGGCAGGAGTGTAAAAGCTTGGAAAGCCTCCTTGGTGTTTGCTAAATGGAGCTACCACACCTGAAGACAGCTGTCTGGCATTCTTTTATAATCCTCCAGCTCTCAAGCCATTTAAAAGCTGTGATTTCAGGTGTGTGACAGAGGCTTTTATGAGTCCACTGTTACTATATGGTTTTCATGCAGCTGGCAAGAACCATCTCTCTGCTAAATCTAAAGTTTCAGTAAATAAGAGGCCCTAAAAATCAAACTAACCCCTCCTCCAAGAAAAATATTCCACCAAGGTTAAACCTAAAGAAGCCCAGAACCCATCATTAATTTTTGCTTGTACATTTTCTCAGATCTCTTTAGTGTCCCTATAGTAGAGTACTGTTTGTTTACTTGGTGGTGATTAGGTAGGTATTGTGTATGTACTGATGTAATACTGCAGTAGGGTGTCTGTATTGTTTACTTGGAAGCCAGCATGGGCAGTCATATGGGTAACTTCCCACTGTCTGGCATAGAGTTTCTTTAACTCAAATTCTATTTAGTTCTGTAAATTTCTGTGCTACCTGGCAAATAGATTTGCATGTGCATGCAACTTTTAACTAATTGCAGTGAAACTCTTAATAAAGTTATCATCATCTTCCCTTCTTTTGCTACACACATTTGAAAGCATCCTAAGCTAAAATATACTTTGCTGTCTGCATCACTGCACCTTAAAATCCAAAGACATCTTTATTCCAAATTCTTGAGCTACTTGAATGAGAACTGTAGTTCTCACTCATGGATTATTGCCGTTGCAGAACCTCGGCCTAAATCACCAATCAGTCTATGAACCTCTTAACTACTGATAGTACTATCACCAGTTCCTCCTGTGTGTAAACAGTGTTTGAGTCCCGGTGTGAACCTATCCTTTGCTTTGCTTGAAAGAAAGTGCCTGGAAACAGAAGAAAATGGTGTGCTTCCTTTTGGGTCAAACTAAAAATGGTTTTGGAACTCGATATGCGTATGTTTTACTGGTAACTCAGAGATAATCTCCAAATATTTTACTTGAGAACACATCAACTGAGGCAAAGATCAGATCCAGAAATCTGTCATTCTTAAGGCTGTATCCTTTGTGGGAACCAGGCTGGCCAGTGGTTCAGTTTCTGGTATGCTTTTGAATCAGCAAAGATTCAGGTGTTGATAACAAATGAACTTCAAGTAATTTCATTTGCTACAGGAAGCTGTACTTCTGTATCTAGAGTATAAATAATACATTATGTGTAATGGACAGATTTTTAATTGCTTTTTATGAACTGTGGGTGCCACTTTCATTGCTGCTTAGACAACACAGCTCTGCTGGCAATTCAAGGGATCTGTGTACTTAGGAGTTTGGAAAAAAACACCATCCCGAATAACTTAAAAAGAAATCCAAAATACTGAAGAAAACATCAAGAAGCCAAATCCCTAAAAACCTCACTTTTGTATTCACTTCTCAGCATTACAGCTGATACAGGAAAGTACCTACACGTTAGAATTATTAATGACTTCTCTAGTGTATATACTAAATATTTAGAATGTTCTAATATTACCACATGCTGATATTTCTTGCCAGGCTGCACTGGGACTCAAATCACTCATGTTGTTGTTTTAAATCTTGACAGTTAAGATATTGAAAGTTACCTGTCATTGCATAATCTTCAGGCTTAATTTATTTTTCTCATTTGTTTGGGGTGATGGGATATAGTTATGTTTAAATCTAATTTCAAGGTCTACAACAGGTGAGGTGACAAAGTTGAAGGGGGCAGAAAACTTACATTGAAATAATCTAGGCTGAAGAGGTATGGTTATGTATTTTTCAGGTACTTAGAACTAGAACACCCTATTGGGTCTCTTGTAAAGACAGTCTTGGCGATGGTGAAAACTGATTCAAAATGTGATAAAGTGTTTTTTGGTTTTATTTCTATAAAGTAACACAAAACCAGGGCCAGTGAAACTAAATTATGTTTGGCCTACATTTTGTTCTCTATTTCCAGTGTCCATTTGTTCTTTGGGGGGAGGATACTTTGGAAGAGAAAAGGGAAGGCAAGCAGAAATGGTAGCAACTTGTGTCTCGTGATCAGAACTCCAAGAACACGCTCAGTTCAAGCAATCGTGAACTTTTCCCTATATTAATGAAACAAGTGACACTTGTAAAAGGAGGATTGAGAAAAAATTAAATTAAGAACTCAAAACTCCCCAAACTATTTCATTAGATGACTGAAACTGTAAGATAATAAGTAGAGTCACTGGGCTTCCTTATTGCCCTCTCTGGTTGCAAATAATTTATCGTAGTTTATAGGTTTCTTTTCAAATGAAAGCAACAAGGAGATGGCGTATTGGAAAAGCAGCTACATGAGAAATTGATAAATTCTCCTTCAAAAAGATTCTGCGTTCTTCTGCTTGGTTCGGCACATCTGTTGTTCAGAATAACCTGTTCATAACACCTTTTGTTTAACAAGTGTCATGCAGAAACGACAACAAAGACTTACCCATCTTGTGTTGTGTTAAACACAATATTCCAGGAATGAGGAAAAAATGCAGTGCATGCAGCGAACAGTCACATGTTGAAAGTTTCATATGTGCTTTTTCTGCTTTTTGCTGTGGTGTCTTCTAGGGGCATTGATTGTTTGCACCTCTGTAGTTCTAAAAAAAAAAAAAAAATCAGGCAAAAAGTGTCTAAGAACACTTAGAGCTGGCTGTCATTTCTGGCAAAGCAGACTAGATAATTAAGCTTGGCACTCATCATCTTATGGGTGTATTTTATTGTTTCTCCACGTGCATTTGATTACCCAGAAGACCTTAGTTTCCTGCCCTCTCAAGGTGGAAAACTGCAACAGTTATAACCATCAGTGCAATCTGACATGCAAACAGTGACCTTGAATGTGTTGGACTTGCTTCCTTGCCTTATTTGGGAACCGCTGGTAAAAAGCCATTCAGATAAAACACAAGTTTGAAAGCGGCACCTTAATAACAGCAGCGTAGTGGTCTAGGGGAAACAATGTTATGAGCTGCACTTTAAATATTTATGGTTAATGAGTTAATGTTACAAATCTTTTGCAGAAGAAACAAAGGCTGTTTGCGTCAAGAGTTTCCATGTTGTGTATTTAAATGGCGTTAGGAAGAAGTCTTGTGTGTGAACAATAGCACATGATGATAGGACAGGTTGTTCATCTGGTGTGTGCTCATCTAGACTGGATTGTTATTGAGTGCCGTCAATGTACCTGGGAGGAATAAATACGTGTGGCATTCTGCACACGCACATCCTCTTGCATTACACTGCTCTGTGGGCTTGGAGGACTTTTTCCCTTTGCCCCCAATAAGTATGGTGTGCCCTTAGCTATTCGCCGTTTGCATCTGCAAGCTTAAGAGCCTACTGCAGCTGCCCATATTCAGCAGAATAATCCACGGTTGCTGTCTTTTTCAGTTTGTGATTATGGTGTATCCATGTGTACTTGAGCCCATTCTTCTCTGAGCCGTTGTGTGTGCAGTGTCTTTGCAGCTGATTAACTGTGTAGAGGAGGAACTGTGAACTGCTGAATCTGGTTGAGCATTTGGTTATCTGTTTCACCTAGAATCAAAAGTGCAATGAAGTTAGTTTACTTTGAAAGACTGAATAAACAGCAGCACTTGAAAGAGCCAAAACTAAATCAATTATTTTTGATTGCTCAAAAGTTCCATTAATTTCCCAGATATACTGGATATTGTTTCCAGAGATACCAAACAATGAACATTTGAGAGTACCCCCTTGAACTATACCTGCATTTTTTTAAATTGGCTTGAAGACTTCCTAACTCTAAAAAATGCTGTTAGCTAATTAAAATTCACAACATACTGCAAACATCTCCCTGTTTCTGAAAATTCCTGCTTCTCTCTTTAAAATTAATATTTCTGAAAGTGGGCCATGAAAAATATTGTCAGTTGGTCACTTTTCCATGCTTCGTTGTTCCCTCCACAGCAGTAAAAAAGCAGGAGAAAAAGAAGAAAACAAAGTGATTTTAGAGGACTGGAAAATGAGGGAGGGAGAAAAGAAAATTATCACCAACCGTTTCCCCCTAAGGTCATCACAGAGGGAGGATTTAGATCCCACAGCTTTTTGGAAAATGCCCCGAATCTCTTGGGTAGGATTTGGTCACAGTGTATGGTGGGGTCCCTCAAAACATGACAGAGGCAGTCCCTGGAGGCCTACCCTTTAAGACCTTTTGGTAACTTCTGCTGCTAAAGGAGTGTGTGTTTGAATGTTTGTGACCTGACAGTATACCAGGCTGATCTTCTCTAGAAAAATAACTGGTAGTTAGGAAACTCCTGATGCAATTTTTTTAACCCCTGCATGCCACCTGCCAATTCTGTCTTGTTTACCCTCAAGGTACTTTGTGAGGCCCCCTGATTAAAGCACATTATGTTGAGTATTTTCTTTGATCTGAAGTGAGGTTTAATTTTTAAGCATACTTTTTTTTTTTTTTACCCTTGAACTTCAGTGTAGCAGCTATTTTCATGGGTTGCTGTCAACAAATTATGCCTTTCTTAAGAAAAATATCAAGCCATTTCCTACAAAAATAATGCATATTTTTTCTTTTCTGGTTTCTGTAAGGACTGACAAATATTGTTTTACACGTGAAGAACAGGGGAGTGACTATTACTTCCTGCTATATTTGTGTTGGGCTTGTGGATGACGGTAAAAGTACCGATGGCTTTATTCTTATATTACATCTAATGGACTCATTCATGCAAGGATTTCTTTGCTGGTGGAAACAAAAGTCACTTTGCAAACTCCCAAAACTCTGTGAAAAAAGATTGTTAGGATTTTGTGGGACTCTACTAGCATCATCAGTCTTGCACCATGAATCCTCTGTGTCTTTCATGCTAAAAAAAAGGTTAGAAGTCGCAAAATGCCATCAGGCTTACTCCAGGCAGACAGTCTTCCTGATTACGTACTGTCTGATAATATTCCTCCAAACCTCTCATTTGAAGGAAGTAGCTGTTGCATCTTTCTCCCTGATTTTTTGGGTTCGTGGAGTTCTGTTGTTCACCATATCACCCCAGATATATGAAACAACAGGATTTCATCCTTTTGGAAATAAGGAGATTAAGTGGGACTAGTTGGAGAAGGATGAGGAAGGGGCTGTCTGTCTTGGTGTGGAAAATTTTTACCTCTCACTTAAATCTTCCTCTGAACTATATCGAACCAGAGAAGGATGTTCGAGTCTATTCTGGGTCAAAGCCCAGGAAACTTGTGAATCTTTTTTGCTTGGATTTCTTTAGAAAGCGTGCTGTGAACTTTATATCCTGAAGAGTCAATTTCCAGATGGTTTCAGGCAGATGAATCTTGTGATGCAAGGGATTTCCTTTTTCCTGATTGCTCCATTGTTGGCTTCTTGCCCTTGTGTCTGTGGCTCGGTGGATATAGCTTTTGAGGATGAACTTCCAGTAGAGTTGAATGAGAGTGCTTACAGTTTGTGTCAGTCTTAGCTACAGCAGGACACTGAAAATAGTGGTGTGGGCTGTGACTTTTTAACCTCGAGCTGTTGCATCGAGAAAATTCTCTGCTGTACTCTTTTTGTGGCTATTTTGAAGATGGGTGCAATATTTACCTTTCTCCAGTCGTCAGGAGGCTCTTCACCCCACATGTATTACCCTCAGAGTGACAAATCACAGTGACATAGTCCATCTCTCTCGGCACCCTCAGACGCAACATGTCTGGTCCCATGACCTTGTAGAGGATGCATTCTCTCAGGTCATCCCTAACTCAATTGTGACTTCTTCCTGGTAGTTTATCTCCTCCTTGAACCTTGCATCTAAGCAGAGAGGTCAGGGAGACCTTGCTGGTGGAGACTGAGGCAAAGAGGACATTGAGCGCCTTAGCCTTATCTGTCTCTATTGCCACTAAATCACCCACTCCATTCAGCAATAAGCCCTATTTCCCTTGTTTAGTCTTTTACCACTAATGTAGCAGTAGAAGGTCTTCTGGATGCCCTTGACATTGCATCCAAGTGTCAACTCCAGCCAAGCTTTGGGAGCCTATGGCACTGAATATTCACAAGCTGTCTCTTGTCCAAGCAGTAACCGGGCCTGACCCTGTCTAGTTTCCAAGATGGGTGATATCAAGTGTGTTCAGGGTGATGTGACGATAGACCACAAAAGATAAAACTTTAAGAACATTCAGCTTCTAAAGGAAATGTGATATAAAATGTAAGTATGTGCTTGTATATGGGTGTGCTGTGGTTTCCCTTTCAGGCTCTGTGCAGTTCCAGCAAACAAGCTGTTTTTCACCTTCTAAGACTGGAGGCCTGTAGCTGAGGAAAGATAAATTTTGATTTGGGACACTCGACTATAAATGCTGGTTCATGGAACTGAAACAAGTTGACTTTAACATAATTTGAACTATGATTTTAGAGGTATACAGTAATTTCCTGTAAAGCTTAATCTTCGATGGAACAAATGGAATGGATAAGGTCTTTAATCCTGCTTTCCTTATATCCTTAAACACCTAATGAATCTAAGCCTTAAACTTCATTCTGGGGGAAGACAAGACAGTGGCTAATTACTCTGTATTAGTACTGTGTAATGTTGTAACAACTTAGCATGGTGTATCATACACTGAAATGATTGCAAGTCAGCCACCCTCTCTTTCTGTCTGTATGATGTGCACAAATACTGGTAAATCTGTATTTGTATTACTCTGGTTTTGAATTAGAAATGGCTTTATTGCTGACTCAGATAAAATACCTGAAGTCAGGTCACCGCTTTCGCTTTTCTCCTTGTTTGTTCCTCTTCTCCCAAAATAAAATCAGAAACCCCAAATCTTCCTGTCATTTACTTGAAGTAAAACACCTTTCATATTTCACACCCACCCTTGATTTCTTGTGTACCTGATATGGCTTTGAAGACCTTGGCGCTCTGTATGTCTCTGATAGGCTTGACCACTGCTCAAATTCTCATTTATTCATTCATGGTTCTACAACCTGTTACAGTGTTAACAAGGCCAGAAAGAAGGGGTGGTGGGGGGGGGAAGGGCAGCAAATGAAAACCCCCGAAGATGCTGGCTGTGTTGTAAGAGGTAGAAATTAATTTATCCCGATACACAATGCACTTGCGAGGACTTGTCTTGCTGCAGAGACTCAGAGACTGAGTGGTTCAAAGGGATCTGTGTCTGTGCCTACTGCAGTGGTGTCACTGTTCGTCTCTGTGTACGTAGAGATCTCTTCTTTGCTTGCACAAAATCCTGAATCAGTCAATTGACTTGTGCAAAATTAATACACCCTTGGTATTTGGGAGGTTAGTGGAATGGGAAAGGCTTCTTCAGAGAACGGTGTGTTTCAGGCCTTTGTTAGCTAAATCTCAAAATATTTAGTAAGCAAAAATCACCTGCCTACAGTGCTGCACAGTCGTCTTTCCAAATATTGGTAGGGAACACTGATTCTTCCCCAATGCTTAAGCTTGTAACATGGGGTTTTATCTTCAACACAGATTCTTAAGTCCTTGCATACATCTATGCTTTGAGCATTTTCTAGTATAAGATGCAAGGAGAGATACGGCATTCTGTGTCCCTTTTGGCACATAAAACTCATGTAAGTTAATATCCTCTTGTATTTGAGTTACTACTTTGTTTTACCTTCGACAAACACAGCCTTGCTCTGCTTGTAAACATACTGCTATAAAACACTTTTTTCATTACTTTTTTTATTTATTTGGGTGATTTTGCCCTTCTGCTGTTCTGTAAGGATTACTAGTGGTCTCTCCCTTTCAATTTGTCTCAGATATAAGCTGTAAGACTTTGGTTTTTTAAGGCCTTCAGCTTGTCTACTCTGTATCACTTTCTCAATGTCATAAGGCCGGCTTAGGGACTTTTACCAACTTTTGCTTTCTACTTTCATTCAAGTGAAATTACCAAGCAAATACTTTCTCCCTATGCTTACAAACCTCTTCCAAAAGATGCAAATTGCTTACTATTTAAACAACTACGTAGCTTGTAAAGTTTCTTCCTAGCTGTCATGAGAGAGTAGTTAAGCAGTTTCTGATGGGAGACCACGGCCTACAATCAGTGTTACATTGTGGGGAGTGTCAGTGGTGTTTATTGTAGGAAAGGAAAAGAAGAAAAACACCGAGATGGGTGTTAGAAACAAGAGTGGGAACCTTTGGTGTAGCCAAAGCATTTTCAGTCCTTATGTCCCTGCATTCTGCATATCCCCATCTCCCAGGCAGGATGGTCTTCCCTTTGCTGAGGGGGAATGCAGGGGTTGCCCTCCCCTAGAAGACAAGGAGGGGAGGGTACCAGGGATGCATAAGGACTGGGTCAGGGTCTTTCTTGACAGTGGTCACAGTTCTTCAGGCTTCCCCCCTTGACATTACTGACCTGCAGGGTGCTGAGCATTGGGAACCAGGGTAGATGGCCAGCATGATGGTGGGTGTGCTGGACTTGTTGGGATGCAGCTGCCTCTGTCCCTGCTGAAGTGGTAAGAAACATCTCCTGCAGTGTCTGTGCAGAGGTTTGGTGGTGTCTGCACGGGAATTGGTGAATGGCTGTGGGGATGCTAACGTAAATGTAAGCTACACCAGACAAAGACAGAAGGCTGCTCTCTCCCTGCCTGCTGGTTTCTTTGGTGCGAAAAGCTGGCCCAGCCAGCACGTGGAAATTTAACTCTGTGAAGCTCACTGTCAGAAGCCAAGTCCTTGGGGATCTATCTTCAGCTCTGTATTAGACTTGCTCTATGACCTTGTACAAGTCACTTAATCTCCCTGCTGTTCGTTTTTCTTTGCTAGCAAATGAAGACAATAATTGCTACATAGGTCACTGCGGTGGAAGTTCGCATGCACTTAGGAAGTAGTTAGCATCCCTTTCTTTTTTTTTTCTCTGTATTAACCTGAGCAAAGAATGTGCTCTGTGCCTGCAAACTTGCAATATATAGTATGCAGTATGCTTTCAGTAAAGGTCAGTCTGTAAGAGCAAGGGAACTACCTGAGATCAGGAAATATATTGGAGTAGAAATTATGCAGAACTTTAATTTTTGGTTCGTAACGTATTTTTGAGGTATCAGACTTTAAAGCATGACTAGTTGATAGCTGGCAAATAAGAAGGTGGGGAAATTTTAGGAAAGAGTAGGGTAAGAGAACTAGATACGAATGAATTTCTTTAAAATACTAAGTAGGGAAGGCCATGGAATGGGAGATCTCTTAATGTAAATTAATTCACCTAGAACTAGACCTCTCTTGTCACAGTGTATATTGCAAAGCATGGAAAGGATGACCATCTTTAATTTATGTTAATTACTTTGGTAACTGAGGTTTTCTATAATCATTAGCGTGGGTATATTTACTACAGATAGAAAGGTGAGCTGTAAATGGCTCTTTATGAATAGGCTTTTCCATTTTTAATGAACTACAGGCTGATTGTTAACAGTGGAAACAAAATTTTCTTCCAAGCCTTCTCATGATGCAACAATAATAAAACTGTTGCTGGCTATAACATAAACAGGAATACCAGGCTGAGTAAGCATTAACAACAACAACAAAAAAGCCCAACCACCCCCACCCCCAAAAAAGCAGCTTTGCAATACTTCTAAAAGCTTGTTAGGGACAGTGTTTTAGCTGATGCAATGCTGCAATTGCCTCTGTACAGTGTTCTTGTTCACCCTGTGACAGACTTGTCTGCCTAAAGGATATTTATTTGGTGATGAATCAGGCATATGCTAGCACCTGCTGCTCTTTATCCCATTGTCGCACTAAAAAAAAAATTTGAAAAATTGAAAGCTTCTTTATTTTTAATCATTTTATTTTCTTAGAGAGCAAGTTCGTTAATCAGCACAGCTGTGTGGGGGCCAAGCGTGCCTTCCTGAACACAGAGGAAGGACAGTTTGTTTTTCAGCTATGATTAATGAAACAAATTTTCTGAAGGAATAGGTTCAAGGAAGACATTTTCATGAGGGACCTGAAAGTCCCATTTCAGAACGCAGTGATTTTTAGCCAGAATGCATTGCTTTTGAGCGTGTGCCTTTTAGATGTTCTTGTAGGAGAAGCCATTCTGAAGTTTCTTAAAAGGGCTTTGACACGACTAACCTTGGAAGCGTGTGAGTAACGACATGTACTGAAATATGTGCAGTACCCTCTTTCTGACCTGTTATTACTGGAAAATGTCTACCTAAAATACTTTCTACAATGATTTGACATTTTTTAATCACAATGGAAGAAGCTTTTGAAAAGCTGTGCAGCATTCTAACCGTGTGATTTTTTTTTTTTATCACATTGAAATGATATTTAATAGCTTATGAAGGGCAGGATCAGGATATCCGTTGAAAAACATTTCAATGTTTCAGTGTACAACCATTTACAAAACCAACCGTTAACAAAAGTTACTGTAGATAATTCTCATTTTTCTCTGAAATGTAAAATTTCCGTTTTTATGGACAAAAGGGAGGGGAAAAGGCTCTCACAACCAATGTCTTGCTTTTATTGCCTAAGCCAGAAAGAAAGAAGGATAAAAAACCAGAAACAATGTGCATAGAAAATTTAAGTTTAAAAAATAAATGTCCACTTGAAGTGATCACTTTTAGCCAGATTCAATTTTGTGTATTAATTTATGTTCTTAAAAAAATCAATACCTAAATAAAATAAAGCTTTCACTCATTTTAAGAAAACAAGGGTGTCTTCTCAAATGCATCCATACCAGCAGATCGGACTGGAGTTGGGACTTCAGCTTGCCTTTGCAGTGTGTACAGAAAATTACTGGAAATGTCACTCCATTGTCCATGAGCTGTTCTGAGAAAACTTGCTGCTGCTTTAGGGCCATCTGCTGGAGTCTTCCCTCAGGAGCTTCGTTTTTCCCATGCCTGTGTTACCTCAGACAGACTTTATTTGTTTCTTCACTGAACCTTTTTTTTTTTTTACCCAATTCTTATGAATGCTTGACTTCTGACGCTTTCCATCCCCAGACTGTTCCTGTGCTCCTATCTCTTAATCACGACAGGGAATAGCAACAATTTATCTGACAATTTACCTTTATGTAAAGGAGTCAGTCTCAAGAAAAAAAAAATCTTTTGAACAGGTGATTTTTATTGGTTAAAAAGGAGCCTGTTTCTGGAAGTTGTCTTTACTGTGGGAGTGACAATATTTTAACTTATGCTTAAGGGGATGAGGTGAATTGGAAACATGTCTCTGTACCAACATGAGCAGGGCACACAAATTTCATGGACCAGTTTTAAAAGTTCAGGGATTGTTGTTTCAGATAAGCTTCTCCCTGTTCAGAATAATTGTTTTCTTTTGTTTAAAAATCTATTGCTGAGGGAGTTGATGACTTCACTCCTCAAACATAAATATTTTGTTTGCTGATGTGCCCCACTTATTTCTTTATGTGCAATGCTAGGTTTTTCTGAGCTCAAATTCAGCTCTGGAGCCAGAATTCTACTGAAAAGAATGTATTTTTATTATAAAATACTATTCTTCCATAAATCTACATCAGAGATGGATGATGTGAAATCGCTCCCGTCTTCCCAATTAAGAATTGACATCAACAGAATTTCTTAGGCTATCTCACAGTAGCATGTTTTTCTTTTGGTATTTGTTGAGTAATGGGAAACAGTATATAAAAGGAAATCTGTAAATGTGAAGTTTATAAATTAGTTGTCCTTAGGCTCTTTTTTTTTTCTTTTGAGGCCAGTTGTAAGACCCTCTTTCCTCAAATTGATTATTTTATGCGGCAGACACCTTAGGCATGGGAACTTGGTATATATTTAGTCAGTTATATTTTTAGTGGTTGTGGCCCTTTGAGCAGCAGATAGGTAAAATCTGTCACCACCATCTAAGATATAGTAAGGAAAATATAAGCAATATCTAAGAAACATAAAAGTCAGAGGCTTGCACTAGTGTCTAATTTCTGGCATTCAGTGTTGCTTCATGTGGTAGTCGCATACAGCCTGCCTAGAGTAGGAATCCGCCCAGGCAATTTCTGGGAGAAGAAAAAAAGGAGCATGGAGACTAAGAAAGCTCCCTTCCATGTTTTTTTGGGGGGGTTGTGTTGGTTTGGTGGTTTGTTTTTTTTTTTTTTTTTTAATTAAGCATATCCTGTCGCCTGGTCAAGAACTTAATTATGCTCCATCAGATTATGAAACAAGTGTTTTGTGCTATGCACATTAGAGATACTTTGTTATTTTCCCAACTCTGCTGCCAAAGTCTTTACAAGTAGAACAATGCTTTTGTTTGTACTGACGAAGGTGAAACTGCATAGAAAAGTATTCTCTAATGGCACAGGTGCCATTTCAATAATGTCCGTAATCAAACCATGTCCTTCAGGTTTATGCTGTACTGATGACTTTTCTTCTAATGCTGTTTGGCACTACTGGTGTTCCTCAGCCTTCTGCAGCTTTTGAAGTCCTTTGCGTTCTTAAAAACAATATTAATTGTTGTAGATTGGGTTTTGACATTGATAAACAGAAAGAGAAGCCTCTCTGTCTCCAGTTGGTCCTGTAGACTTCAAGGAAACAAAGCATGGTACAACTTAAGCTTTTGTTTTTTAAGGCTTCATCATCTGGCCTGAAATTCTGAACTCTATAGGACTTTCTTAGCCTGTTCTGAAAAAATTCCATTAAAAGGAGGTTTTGCTTTAATCTGGGCAAGCCTATTGGTAAAATCATTTGGAAATAAGAAATAAATACTTCATTAAAACTGCAGTTTGAAAAGGAAGGTCAACTATTTTTCTCCTTTGTAATTTTCTTTTCTTTGTCTTGTCACTGTATGTCCTGAATATCGTAATTTTTACTTCTTTGTAGTCATTGTAAAACTTACCAATTAGCGTGGAATAAGGATCCTGAATCTTCTACTTGACTAACTTTGTAGTTTATTAAATTCAGTAGAGATTGAGTGGTCAAAAGTGATGAGGATCTGTAACTGGAACCACATGTTCAAAAGGGATCAGTGTTTTAAGTTGAAAATCTATTCAAAAGATTTTCAACTTAATCTATTCAAAGGAAATCTAGTCAAAAGCTCATGACTGAGCTCCTGGATGATGAAAATACATGGAAATCTGATCCTTACATAGAAGAGTTTTATGGATTACTTGGTGCATGTGAAGTGTAATGGTTTAATTATGATGCACTTCCAAAGTGCCTTCAAAATATTAATAGCTTTCATTATAACCATACCAGTCTTTGTTAAAAACCAAAGCAAAAAGTTCAGTGTTCTTGATGGGTGGTTTTATGGTACTGTGTTTCTCTCTTCTGCTTTCATCTCTGCTTTTTTCCTTCAGTGCATTGCCATCAGAATCTAGAGGATGTAGTTCTAAACAATAAATTCCTGTGATTGAAAAGTAAGCAGGTAGAATTAATATATACCATGAAGTAAATGGCTACTAGAGAGTATCTTAATGAATATTGTGACTGGCAGCCAGTTATGCACGTGGGAGGATATGCATCACCTGCAGCGTCACATAGGTGAGTGAACTTGACCCAGTAGTTTTCCTGGGGTTTTGGATGCTGCTGCAATGTTGTTTGTACTTGTTTAAAATGTCTAGTAGTTTCGGGCCAAGAACAGTATCTTAAAGCATAATTTTGCCATGAGATCATATGTTACTCAAATGGATGTTCTTAACATGTTGGCAGATGATATCAATACATTTTACTGACACTTTATAAACATACACTTGAAATGGCAGCTTAATCTCAAGGGCATTAAACTTTGACAGAAAATCATCATGTTATATTTCCTGGTAGTTTAGCCGTGAAACAGTGACTTTCCGGAGAGAGCCCTTCAAGGTCTGTCTCTCATAAAAGGCTTGCATGCCTGTACTTAGCCCTATGTATTACAAATTTATGTTTATGATTTTTTTATTCATTGCAGGGGACCACATATAAAACTAACTACATACTTAGAAATATTGGTGCTTTAAAAAGAAACATACAGGAATTGAAGTAATACACACTACGGTTTAATGCCCTAATACTTGTAGTGTTTATCAAGTTTAAACGAGGTGGGATTCTTTTGAGTCCTAAGTTCAAGGAATTTAATATTTTTGACGCCTTAGTGTTGCAGATGTACTGCATGCTGTCCTCATGCAATTGAAATAAGCTCATATTCAAACTTCCATGTGTAATGTTAGGCCTTGCAATGTTAACAATTAACTGGAATTTCATTTATTATTCAAGTCAATTAATATGCAAAAAAATTCAAATCTTTTTTTGCCTTTTTCTGACTTGTATTGCTCTGTTTTCAGAAATGTATTCCATACTGTTGGCAAGCACTTGCTATGTATAGTTTGAAAGCCTTAGTAAGAGCTGTAATAGAAATCATTTTACGTCCATGTTAACATTGGAAAAGTAGACTATGCAGCGTGCTGTTTGCCATGCATTGCACCATTGCTTCCTCATGCTGTCTCACAATGGTGTATCAGAATTATCAGAAATATTGGAAGATCTTAATAATCCTAAACTAAATTTCATAGCTAAGCTCTCCTGCCGTTTCCAATGAAGATACGCTTTTGAGCTGGAACCTGCCCTGAGCGAAACCCTAATTCAGCAAGTATTTAATCAAGTGCTCAATGTCCAGTTGAATTCAGATGAGACTAACTACATGTTAAAGGATAGTGTCAAATCATAGCCTTAAAATAATCCATCTTAAAAACAATTCTTTTTAAATTCAGGGAGACAGAATAGCATAACAAAGTTCAGAAGGAGTTTCCATCCAAGGATTTTTTTGCTCTGTTCTTTTGATTGCTTCCCAGCTAGTATGATGGATAGCCCAAGCAGCTGGTCTACATGAGTGCACTGACCTTTTCCGATACTTTGGAGGTCGCAGGAGTAGCAGGAAAAGTTGGGAATCTTAGGAAAATACATAAAAGCTATCCATTGGAATTCTGAATGTGAGGTCTCATTTACAAGTGAAAAATAACATTTATACTTTTAGCAAAATATTTACCAGCTCTCTGTGGAGATAAGTTGATGTTGTATGCCTGACTTTAAAGGGACTGTGCAAGCTTTCCTCTCCTAAGGCTGTGGCCCATCTTTGATGTGCCACGAAATGTTACCATCTCTCTGGTCTTTTTTTATTAATGAATTTTGATAAATCCTTGCTCCTGAAGTTACCTGACTGAGAATTTGAGAATTTACTACAAAATAAATAGGGCTGGTTTCTTCCACAGCATCAAAAGACAACTCCCAGAAATGTTTAAATACCTAATGGTTTTTAGGGTGGAAGCATGATGTTTGGGCAGCTGAAGTTGGCAATGGTGTTAAGTATACACATGCTGCTGTATTTTTCTTGTGTAATGTTACAGTAAGTATGTTTTTAGTTGGTGCTGGTTGGGGAAAACAGTCTAAATGAATATACTAATATTTATAATATAAAATATGTATTTTATAACCAAACTTTTGGATCATTAGAGTGGGCAAGATTCTTAAAATTCCAGCTACAAAAAGTTTGTGGAAGAGGGAAAAATAAAGTGCGTGTCTGGCAGCTTCAGCGGTGATGCCATTACTGTGAGCACAGCAGGGTTGTGTGTCCGGTTAATAGCTTCTTGTTATTTTAGGTAGATCCACTATATTCCTGAATAGGAGCCCTTCCTGTAAGATTCAATATATTAAGCATCTCACACCTTTGATTACTTCGCCTTAAATTCTCTTACAAGGAAGTTCTTTGGTAGTTGAGTGGACAAGTTTGAGGTCCCATTTTGAAACTTAAGTATTTTGCGCACTGAATCACCTTGTAATGTCACTTGGATGCAGACCTCCCAACTGATTATAATTTGAACAATTTTCTTTTAATATTACTTTGTTTTCTTTGAGCAGAGGACTTTTTTCTTTCTTAATTTTATTGCTTCCCTTTAGTATGCTATTAGAATTCCATCCATTTTTTTTCTGTTCAGTACATTGGCTGGCAGGTATGGCTGGAAAAGACAAATAAGCTCAAAGTCAAGTGAGTCTTCCATTTAATGCTTGAAAGTTTGCATAATTTTCTTCCACCTTTATCAATTTATTTTAAAAGATGCTACTTTGCTCTGTGAATCTGGTTTTGCTCATGTACTCAGCTTGCCATCATCACACCACCACAGCTACTGCCCTAGATTGGCAAATAAATGATTGCTGTTGGAGGAATGCTACTGATATATGGAAGTATTAAGTTTCTTATAATTTTGCACTGAACTTTAGATTTTTTCTCATATGCTAACAGTGCCAACCTGCTCTTGGATTACAAACGATTAGTGAGGGCAGTTAACAAAAACAGTTGATCCAGGTCATGCTGGTTTTGCACTCTCAGGAAAATACTTGTTTCTTTGATACAGCCAAACTTGTTTTGCAACAGTTTCATCTGTTGTTGATTGTATTATCACTGACTCTTGTATTATCACTCATAAAGCACATGGTACTAACAAATATGCCAGTGTCTGTGGGGAGGTTGTGTAGATTTGCAAGATTTATTTCTGAAAATGTAAAAATCAATTTATAGATCAGAGTCTTGAACAGTTTTAATGCCAGTTCAAATAATACAGCAGAACTTTTTGCCCAGTGATAGACAATTGGAATTTCCACAAACAGCCAACGTGACTGCTGGAATGATGGAACTAATTGTCCTTGTCATTTTCAGACTAGAAAACTGTCTACTGAGTGATGACGGCACAAAGCTAAAGCCCTTTAAGCATAGCATGGATTCTATTTTGGGAATTTCAATCTATTTAGGTATTTTTGAGGAAAAGGAGTATTAAGCTTTTCTGTATTTCATGGCACACATTTATAGAGATTCTTGTATTTACAGAAAGATTCTGTCGCTGTAAATGTAAAAGCTGCCTGTCACTTTCTAGGCTCTTTTTCATTCTTTTCCTCCAGGGGGACTTGAAATTTCCATCATGCTTAAAGCAAACTAAGAAAGTCAAGTTGCCATAGCTTCCAAGTGTTACGCCTTTCCTTTAGCAAACACTTTCTCCTCTCTGGAAATATGTCTATCTGCTGATTTCCTCTGCATTCACCTTATGAATGTTAACCTAACACGTAGTTTCTTTTCCTTGTTTCTAAGCTGTGGTGCATTAATGGTGCCATGTTTCTCCCCCCAACACACCTAGAAAAGTGCAACAGAGAACTGAGTGTGGAAAAGCTCAAAAGAAGGTGGCAATACAGATTTCTGTGAAAGCATCTGTCAACTGTACCTATAGATAATTAAAGCAGAGGATCATAATGGAAAATGGTGATGAGAGCACTTGTCCCAGCTTCAGATCTTTCTCACGGTCTTCATCTTACTTGCCAGCACTGATGAAAGTGCCTTTCAGACACAGTTGTTTCAGGAGAAAGGAGCACAAAAGGGCATCTTGGGGATCAGGTGAGGGCATAGGCCAGAGTTGCTCAAGTCTGGTATCACTTTTGTGATATTTGGAATAAATCAAATTAAGCATCTATCCAGGTCAGTAGCTCAAGGTATGATTATTTCTTCCCCATTTGTATATTTATCTGACTGTGGTGTTTTTAGTCCTTGTCACTGTTTTCACTCTACTCACAACTAAAGATAAAGGATGCTGTCAAAAATGTCAATAATTGTTTTCCTGTTGTGGAGGGGTTTTAGTGAGCTAGCAATGTGGGTGTTTCTTTATAGAACATATAGAAGCATAAGTTCTGGTTTGTACGGTAATAAAATTAGTATACAAGTTTACATGTACTAGTAAATCAGTTGTACAGTACTGTGGGATAGTGCCCCTCTCCTTAGGTGTGGAGACAATCTTTCCTTTCTTCTGCCTTGTTTTAGTTCTTTGGAGCAGGATAGCATTCTTACTTTGCTACGTACAATATTCAGAAGCTGGTTACTAAGCAAGCAATCCTGTGAGCTGAGCAGCTGACCAAGTCTAGTTTTTCTGCAGTATTATAAGATGAATATGCTTTAGGAGGCATAATACAATGTCCTTTGATATTTAATTGGGAGGGAAAGTGATTTGTAGCAGTACTGCTGGGATGAAAGTAAATAGGAAAAAAAAAAGAGGAGTGATACATAGAGCTCTTGAAAATGCTCTGTCAGATAAAGCTTTCAAAATAGTGTCTGGCCAAATGAGAGAAGCCATTAGGAGTAAATATGGTGGCTTGTTTAAAGAAATATTGTGCATTTAAGGAAAGTAATTTAAAGTTAATTTTTTTTAAAAAAGTACAGTATTTTATTTAGAAAGATGTATTTAATATAGGCTTGATAACAGCAGAGCAATAGGCTAGGCTTGGCAATTTTTCAGAAGCTGGGTTTTACAAAGTCTCAGAGAGGTTTTAGTATTTTTCTTTTAATATTTGTATACTAAACTATTTTAAACTCTGGTGCTTTGAATCTGTTGTTACAAGAAAAGTGGAAGAGTGATGTAGTGGGCCCTCAGACTGACTGTATAAAACTCCACCTAGAAAACAAGTTTTACTGGTGTTATGGCACTCAGTTTCTAGAACATACCTCTCCTATCTTTTTTCCTCTCTCATTAAAATGACAACTTATCCAGAATTGCCTGATAAAAAAAGGAAGTCCTCTATTGCAGTAAGAGCAAACCGTTTGCTTTCAGCGATGGTGTACAACTGATGTATTGTCCTAAGCCTCTATTTGTAACTCGTGGTTGGTTGTCTTTTTTTTTTTTTTGCCCAAATCCACTTATTGTATAAAATAAGGACGATGTCTACCCCCACCCTGACTGCAGCACAGTATAAGGGCGATTTAGTCTCAAATCCTTTGAGGGATGCTACCTGTTCTCTTGTTGGTGATGCCACCACCAAGTGACTTGGCCTGGACAGCTGAAAAGCCGTGGTTCAGCTCCGCTTACGCTTGCATGCGTGCCTAAAACCAAGTATAGGCTGAACTTGGCATTGATGCTCACCTTGAGGTGGGCAGTGTGTTAGAGCTGCAGGCAATGGGCGTGCAGCGGTGGATGTCTTTTGGAACATGCTGCTGGATGATGGGTTTTGCTTTGAATGATGGGCTGCTACAGGACTTGAGCAAATCTGAATGTGGAATTGAGAGGATGAGGACATACGCAGGACTGTACTGCTTTCCTAATGGTATTTTAGACTGACAAAACATGACAAGATATTCTAAGCAAAATAAGCTGTGAAAATTACACCTCCCCTGCTTTTTAGGGTTTCATCAAACCATGAGAATAAGAGAAAATCTTTCCTTGTTTTACAGTATATTCACTGTACTTTTATAGTCCTCAAATAAGAGCACTAATGACATATTTTTCTCTTGCTAAGCCTGAGGTGCATGTGAAAAGAACTGCAAAAATTCTTTTGGTTTGTAGTATTGGGTGACATCCTTTCCCCATTTCGCATGTGCACTTACTCCTTCCATGGCTGTCATGTTGCAATGTTGGGGTTTCATGTTAGTGATCAGGCACATCAAAAGCTCGTTAGGAACCATCTGAGGAGCCTTGATGAATCTTCTGCAGTCCAGTGCTTCACATCTTTTGGCTCATGCACTTGTTTTAAATGTAGTGTATACTTTTTCCACTTTCTTACACAGTACCCATCATCTATTTCCTGTTCAACCATGCCTATTCTCAAAGGAACCAAGACGTCATTGCAGGACGCAATAACATTGCTTTTTGTGAGCAGTTAACCTTTCCTCTTGAAGCATCTTGACGTCTGGTTTGCATTTCTACTGCAATCATACCCTTTGCCAAGACCTTAAGGGCCTTTCCTGCAATAATTCTGGTGCTGTATCCTAAATGACTTTTGATACATTGTGTGCTTTGTGCTTTGGTACGCTGCCCGTAATTTAAATTATTTTTACAGACTCTAATCTTCCAGAAGAGCCGCATAAGTGTGATAGAAGCCTTGCTTATTTAGCTGTATAGCTAACCTGTTTGTTTTTTTTTTTTTTTTAGCTTCAGACACCCCNTTTTTTTTTTTTTTTAGTATCAGACTACCCTGTATTATATATGATATTTTGTGTCCAATAAAGCCACTTTCTCACATGGGAGCTAGAAGACAGTATTTCTTTGACAAGGAGTCAAGGAGCTGGTTAAAAATTATGCCATTGTTTCCTTCAGGAAGCACCAACTATACTTTGCCTTACAGTTGGAACAAATATGTATTAACAGGAAGCTCCATCTGATAGACCTAAGCTAACACAAACAGAGCATTTGCACTTTGTCTGTTGAAGGTTTTTTGATGGCAAGTGACAACTGAGAATAGTGATCTGTCTACTGGCTTGACCTGTGTAGGACATAACGGAGAGGAAGCGTGCGTTGTACAGGAAACTGTTGTAGCCAGTTCCTGGAGGGAATCATGCTTCTCTGCATGAATGCAAGTATACTTCCGCTTCTGCTGGGCATCCTAATGCCGCAGAGAGGCTGGAAGATGGGAAGGGGCTGTACCCCTCCTTCCTTCCCCTGCCTCGAAAACAAAACAGAAAAAGATAAGACAAATCCTTAGAGGAAAACCATGCAAAGAGCCTGCACAGCTAGAGATTTAAACCCCCACCTTTCTTTTTTTGTTATCAGGACTAAGGTACTTTTTTTTTTTTTTAAAACTTGTTTCATCTTCAGCTGTGGTTTCTGTAGGTTGCTGGTCTCTCTTAACTCCTTGATACATTGATTTATTTTTTTCTTTTTTTCTATACTTTGTCCTATTTAATCGATCTAGACCCAAATTAAAATTTATATATTTTCAGCAGTGAAATTATTCTCTCCTAAGCAAGTTAGCTGAACTGGTTAGACAGCACAGCTAATGCAGTTATTATGCAATTTTAATTCAAGGATTAGAGTTCACAACCATATTCTGGAAGAAAAATAAATGTATTAATAAAAATCCAAAGTTGGCCAAAGGTATGGGCAAAGATGAATTGAAGTTCAGGGCTCCTTAATTCTCATCATGTACCTTCACCAGACCATTCTCTTAACAACAAATGCATTTTGTTTAATGGACGAAGTGATGGAGGACCTCTGACATCCACCAGTTGTCTAATTGAATGCTTATTTAATCTTCTATGAGTAGACTGGCACAGTGCTCTGGTAGTTTATAGTCATGACAGAATTGGTGTCTTTCCAGTATTCAGTTCAGACTTGCTGAAAATTTCGGCCTAAGACCTACGCATACAGGATATTCATGTGTGTGAATTTCATAAAGGATGGAAGTTTTCTTTGGATGGTGAAATCCTGTTTCTTTGTAAAACAACAACCCTATCTCAAAAGTGAGCTTCTCACTTTTAAAAGCACCAGTTGGTATTTGCACTTGACACTATACCTTGGTGATATACCTCCCATAAAATAAATTGCCATTCTGTATTAGCTTCCTGGCGATGCTGTTTATGATCTAGAGTCCTTTCCTCTCTCTTATTGTCAGCTGTCCTCCATTTGGCAAGTTCTACTCCCCTTCTAACTTCTACCTTTTATTAGAATTACTTTCCTCAAGCAATCCCCAAATGCCTTGAATGAAAGAACAAGAAAGACCTAATGCCTAGCTACAGTAAGAAATTACTTGATACGGATTAATAATGTTTACCTAGTTGCACCGTGGAAATTAGCGTGCAGTACTGCCTGAGGGGGTTAGGGATTTATGCTGACTTGTAGTAATACAGTAATACAGATTTTCCTGATGGAAAATTAAGTAAGGAATGACTTCTCTGGCCTGGAATGGGACAGAACATATGACAAAGTGAAAGAGTGAACCCCTGTCTTCAGTGTGTGTTTCAGCTGAAGTTGTCTATCTAAATCCTCATTGCAGTAACTCTTTTTGTTGCCTGGAAAGCTGCGTGAAAATGTCCTTTTATGATACCACTGACCTTTGTGTTTACAATCTGAAAAGTGTCAGTGTGTGTAAACCATGGAGATGAAAGATGAAGTAATGATGCTGTCATATGTTTTAATGAACTAATATGAACGGGATATGCAGCAGCATTATAGTTTGCAAATTATGATGATCAAGATAAGAATCTGCCCATATTTAATCTGCGCGCTCGTGTCGTTTGTTCTCAATGTCATCCTTCCAGTTCTGAAGCTGTATGCTTAGAGGAGGTTAAACTTTGTTTGTATTACTTTGTTTACGAGTGAAACCTATCACAGTTAAAAGTTAAATAGCAAAATAACTTCTTTACTCTGTAAAAAAACCCAACAAACCAACCCACCCGCTGAGTTACAGGGTTGGTGAGGAAGCTACACAGTTGGTGGCTGATCATGCATGTGACTGAACAAAGCTGTACGTTTAAAGAAAGACAATCCAGTTGCTCAAAAGTAGGGTGCAGAGAGAGGTTCAAGAAGGAGGCTTGGGTAGAATGTTACCAAAGATGTAGAAGGACTCAAAAGACACTTTTTTTAATTTACAGAATATTTCTTTTTAGTTTCAGTCATTTTCTCCAGTAGACAGAGAGGATGAACTACAACTAGCCATTGACCTCATGCCAAAAAGAGAGAACAGATCCAGCGATTATAAGCTAACATAGTATTCCTTGTATGTGAGGGCACTTATAGTTGGATACCTTCAAGATTGATAGTTGTAATGAATAAAAGTTGTTCAAAACCAAAGAGCAGACTTAAGCCAGCTCTTATGTTACATTGAACAAAGAAAAACTGGCTGTCTTCCTGGAGGGTTAGAACTCAAGTTGGATTTATATAAATTGAACTGAACTTTGCATCTCGCTTTCCATCTATTAAATGTTTTTGAGGTTTCAGCTTAATTTAGGGCCTAATGCCAACTTTTTTCCAGGTTCATGGAAAGAATCCCACGGAGACTATGTAAGAAACACTGCAAGGAAGAGTAAAATTTACCTACATTTTAATACTGGTTTTGATGATTACAGCTGTGTGTGTATGAGACTATTAATCTGGTAAGTAAGTACTTCCAGCTTGTCTCATGCACATTTTTTTAAAATGTTCCAGGTTGTATCACTAGATACATTTTATAAACCTTTATCAGTTCTCCTACCTATGACATTTACTAAATGAGCATTGTTATCTCTCAGTAAGTGGCTAATTGTTCCTTTGATCATTCCACACATTGCTTCAAGCCACAAAAAAGACATGCTAATGTTCTAAAACCAGTTAAATCTAGAAAAAAAAGCAGCAGCTCAGTGCTGGAGGCTGGAAAGTACTGATAACTACCTGCAATGTGTTGAGTTCCAGTAGCTGCCACCGAGGTCAGTGAAAAAGGCTGCAATCTGGATCTGTTCTGAAAGTTGACATATATTCTATCCTAGTTGACAAATATTCTATCCTCGAATAGTCAGAAACAATTAAATCCATCTTCAGCTCTTGATATATTTCCTGTGTATTGCTAAACATAGTGCATATAGTAGCTGGTCATTTTTACCTCTCAGCTGTATGATTCTTTCCTGGAAATGCTCTGACTTCGCAAACCTGCTTGAGGCAAAAAGTTACCTAAAAGGTCTAGCTGACTTCATGGAGTAAGCCAAATTTTGTTATTTATTATATGTTTGCCCACATGCACACACTGTCTCACGTAAGTCTATATACATCTGTGCCTATGTACATGCTTTCCTCTTTAATGGGTAGCGGAACAGACACACATCCCAAGTCCACACACAGGCTTGGATATACATGAGCTCAAAGTGTTACCAGAGCGCTGCACGCTGACATCTTTTCATGCACGCTGAGATACTCAGAAATGGAGCTATGACTCCACCAGGTATGCAGTGCCTGTAAAAACTGAGTTGAAAAGACAAGTATAGAAACTGGCTTCTAGTAAGACAGTGCTGGCTGTCTGAGAGGAAATGGGTCGCCTTGTAAGGGTCTCCTGAAAACCGAGTCTATGAAAGAAAAAGCCTACTGCTTTGTAAGTGTTCGTGTCCATGCCGCTTTAATAGCAGTTTCATGGTTTCACATCCAGAAGCACAGAGAGGATTTGACATTTGCACAATTCTTGTGGTTAAAAGAAATGTAGCACTGTTAGATATGAGTTAACCACAATGCTAAGTATTTTTGAGTGCATCAACTGATGCAGTATCTGTGATTTATCTACATGCAGGCAGATACTATTTTGTAACCTGGGACAGGCAATATGAAAGACTTCACACACTATCGCCTCATCTCTAACGTTGCTTGGCCGCACAATCTAGGAGTTAGATCAGAGCTGATGAAAGCCTGAACTCTTCATTGCTCTGCTTCCTTTCGTGAAGATGGTCACATTTGTGCATAGAGAATAAACAAGCAACGGGTTTCAGGAGGCAGAAGATCTGTGTTTTCCAAGAGACTGCTTCTTTTGACTGCGAGATGTAACATAATTCCAGTGTTCTGCTGTCTGCCTCTGCTTTAGAGGAAAAAGGTATTATACTGGAGTCATTAGGGCAGATACAATGGTGAATGTTTGTTCTGCTACCCCATGTACAACTGGTGAAATCAGCATGGGACTGAATGCTTAGCAAAGTGTTACAGAGTGGCTGATGCTACTGGTTAAACTATTCATCTGTCTTAGATCTTGAAGGCCCTGAGTGATACTATATTGGAGCTAAGGTATTTTTAATCTGTTACCGTGAGACAGATAAGCAAGGCTGGCTAACTAACGTGCTTTTCCACTTGTTATGGTACAGTAAAGCAGCTTGGCTACCACCCAGTGAAGAGTAAATGACTGTTCTGTGAAGCGTAATAAGTGTCTGGGGACTAGCACGTACACTGGATAGCCCATGTCCAGTTTACCTAATTTAAATGTCCATGTTTAGAGTCTTCACCCCCTCAACAGTTGAAATAACTAAACATTTGCACGGTAACTTGTTTCACAGTTGCTCTCTGAAGGTGTCTAGTGTCTTTCCACCAATAACAGAGCTTTGACGTGCAGGTGAGGCTTAGTTTGTCTGAAAAAAAAGCTCTCTTAGCTATCTGGAATTCTGTGGTTGAGCAGGGTAGGGCTGATATATCTGTCTACCATTATTTTGTCTAATGCTTCTTAATGTTGCCAGTTGCCCTTTAGTTTGTCTCATATTAACTCATTAGATTAATAGTTTACATGCTTAGCATCTGTATCTAGGTGAGTACTTATTTGGGAAAATGTAGTATAAGTGATCACAGTAAGGTGATACTAAGAGTGATAAGGTTATTTTGGGCATGGGAAAATTGTAACGCTTGCTTTGAAAAACTACACCGATTTGGGGGCTTTGAAATTTTATCTTCTGTTATCAAGGTTGTACCTTTGATTTTTTCCCTTTGAAAATTCACACAAGTTCATTTACATTCTGAGTATTTGGGGAAAAAAAAAATCACAGCTCTCACATAAATAGTGAACAGTTAAATTTCCCCAGGATGGTTTTCACATAGAGCAAATCCAGGTTTGAGGCAGAGCCTTGCAACTGCTGTTTGTAACTATTTAACTACTGTGGACTTGTCTGCTGTCAACAAGTGAAAGTAGGCAGTAACTGAGAATCTGTGCTCCACTTCTGGCTGAAGAGGGGGGAGGTAGCTGTCAAAAAAAAGAAAAAAAAAGTGGCAAACTTTTCCTGTTTTCCATTTTCCTGGTGCCTCATTCCCCTCTTATGCTTCAGAACAGGAGGAGGAAGCCACTAGTACCAAAACAAAAATGGGGTAAGAGCTGAGTGTTGGAAGGAAACGAACAGCAGGCTGATGTCAGAGGAGGACCATGTTGGGTTTTTTAATCTCTTAATATTGCACCCTCTCTTCCTTGTGTGCAGTTGATCTAGTTTCAGAAGCAAAATAGGGATGCCAGTGTCACAGGGTTAGCAGCTTAGCTGTGGTGCCCCACTGGCACAGCTGGTGGGGCTTGTGGGCATCTTCCCTCTAGTGTCATAGGAACAGATGACAAGCAACAACATCAGACCCAACATCTTTGTTTTGCTTGGGATAATGTGTATTTGTGGGTATGAAGGTGTCTCATGTTTCAGCCTGGAAAGAGCACAATAATAAATTTCAAGAGTTTTTCTGGGGGTGAAAAGAAATAATTAGTAAGACTGAAATAGATCCACGTGCATGAAAACCCATAAAAAGTAGGTAGTGCGGCGACTGGCACTTGATGGAATTCTTATGTCAGCCTTCAATTTCTCTAATAGTAACAAGCAAAGAGATTTGGCAAACAATTCACCCTAAGTTTATCTTCCTGTCACTTAGGCACACAAACTTTCGCCTTTAATCCTTATTGGGTTCTCTTGGGTTTGTTCAGGGAAAGTACAGCAATGGGATAGTCTTTGCTTTGGTGCCCTCTTGTGGTTTCATGTATTGGCCGGGTTACACTTTTAACAAGCCTCCTATTATTAAGGGATATAATAAGTACTAATTGTTACTGCTCAAGGTGTATTCAGACAGCTTACACCATCCGATGCAACTCGTTTGCTTTGAACTAGTACTTCTGTCTACGTTGGACATTTTATCCAGAGACCATTAGCTACCTCTGTGTAACTGAACCCATTTATGTTCATATTGTCACGTATGTCGGTCTTAAGCGATCGTGGGAATATTGCAGATAGAAGGGCTGGACAATTGGGGAACGTTTATGTTATGTTTCAAATGACTGGCTCATTTTTGCATTCCACTGTCTTGTCTGCATACCTTACTTCTACTTAAGAATGGCCAAAGTTAGAGATACGAGGTAAAATAAGAAGATTTTAGAGATAAATCAGAAACACCCTCACATTTATACTAGGTAAAAGTATATTCTCATTTGTGTGTTTGTGTCCATATGTGATAATCCCTATGCTATAAACTTGAACTAGTTATCACTTACTAACTTGATTTTTGTACCTATTACCTACAAACTTCCTCTCCACAATTTTGTAATGTGTTTACAGTATAATTTGTGTGTGCATTGGACTTACATGTGCTGGATTTTGAAGCAATTTTTGGGCAATCTACCTTATAATGTCAACCCTGACACATTTTTGTTTTTTTGAGTGCTTGGCCTTTCAAAAGATTCACCCACTGAAGTTCTCACTTATGTGAAAAAAGATGTGACTTCAGCTGAGCCATGCCAATTTGCAGCCACTGATGTCCTGTTTTAACATTTTTCCTCTTGAGTCCAGTTTTATTCATTATGTCAATTCTTTTTTGTTGGCTTTTTTTTAAATGAGGAAAAAGAACCAATTAACCACCATTTTAGAGATCTGTAGCAAGGCAGGCAGTGATTTAGTTTACTGGATTTTGCAGCAAGTCTCTGTCAAGTGCAAAGGATTGGTGTTGCTTGTCTCAACAGAATTGTGAAAAATACCCTAACAACTAGCTCTGTGTTTAACAAGTGAATTTTTTTAAGTCATTTTCATTGCTCATGTCATGTTTTAAAAAGAAACACGCCGTTCTTTGGGAACTGGAAGCTGCCTATGCCTTGTGTGTAGTGGGACAGTATCCAGTTTGGGTCTTAAATGTTTTGCTTCTAAAAGAATTATGTTCCTTTAAGGCAAGCAGCAGTCAGTCCTGTGGGGTGGTGGGCACCGCTGAAGCTGCTCAGGGAAGGGGTCTGAAGACAGAAGCTGGGGGGCTGGGCAGCCTGGCTGCCCAGCTGGGGGCAGGGGCTTCCTGGGGGCTACAGGCAGCTGGGTTGAGTTTGCTGCAGCTCCCTGTCTGTCCCGAGTCTTACCTTGGGTAACAGGACTCCCTCCTTAAAGACTCAGGCAGAGGGTAGGTACCGGAGAAGAAACCCTTATATTCCCCCTCTCTCTTTCTGAAATTTAATTTTATTTAAAAATTGAATCAGTCCTAGGTTGTATTTCAGATACCAACAGTTAAAGATTTTATTTATCTAGGGCCTTTGGGGGATTGGTTATAAAAGACAGTGTGGGCAAAGCCTGTTAATCTCTGGCTTAGTTGGTACTTCTCTTTGCAGTTTATCAGAATTTGGATCAGCAAAAAGGCAAATATTTGAAACACATTTGGGGGGGCTGTGTGGTGGTGAGTCAGCTGTCGTAAGTAGCCCCTTGCAATGGGAAAGAACGAAGAATGCTGTTTTCCTGAGGGGCTAGGACACAGGAAGTCTTAGAGGTAGGCTAAAGCTAATGTTATTGTGTGGTTTCATTTGATAATGTCCAACCCAAAAACTCAGTGTCTGAGGAGAAATAAATTATCCAATATGAAGCATGGTTACTCAAAAGTTACCAGCTGTGTTTCAAGATAATCCAATACCAATGACATTTCTGTGTGTACAGATAACTTGTAATGGCATAATTATCTGTCTTCCCTCTAGGTTCTTACTAGACAGCATTACATTATTTTTTTTTTTTATTTACAGCTTCCTTATTGTGCTGATATGCCTTATCTTCAGCGTGCTTTCCACAATTGAACAGTATGCAGCTCTTGCTACAGGGACGTTATTTTGGATGGTATGTATGCGGATGTTAATGTGATTGATGCATGTTTGTTCTTAATATGCAAATTCTGATCTCCTGAGCTAATACCATATCAAGCAGAATGTTCCTTATGGTTTAATTGACAAGAGGCTTTTCTGCTTTTCCCTAATGAGTTTGTAAAGCCACAGAAACACCAAAAGTCATGGCAGCACAAAACCCAAGCCTTACCCTATATGGTCTGTACTGAGCGCATCTATATTGTGTCCAATACACAAAGCTGTTCTAACTCATCTTGAATCCCTCATACTGCTCAACTTCATCCATTTTTCAGCCATACTGAAGACCAGACAACTGACCATGGGTGGTGGGGGAAATAAATCCTTTTCTTTAGTTGATGTCAGGTGCAGCTTTCTTTCACAAGTGGAAAACTCATGTATTTTCATCATTGACTTCAGAGTTAAGACAGCTTGCTCTATCTGTCTTACACACTTTCCCGTCAGTAGAGAAGATGTAGTTACCTTTTGTTTACAGTACACTAGTGCTGCAACAGATATGTATGAAGAAATATTCCAAGAGTATTACTGTCCTGCCAGCTTAGATTTCATTCAAGAGCCTTAGTTTTGAAGTTGGAGAGGCGTGATTTTAAATGTGCAAAAAATTTATAAATTTGTAGTACTTCAGTGGTGGGGTACCCCCTGCTAAATCATTGTTTTCTCCGTATTTGTAAAAAAATGACCATTATTCTACTTATGATAACCCTGTCACTGTATTGAGAAAATACAAAGTAGCAATTTAAATTTTTGTTCAAAATCGTTCTTGTAGCTGTGCACCAGTAATGTCATTGTCATGTATGTTATCATTATTAACATGAAAATATTCACTTAAACTTCATCAATTATAACACATCTTATCAATTTATCTATTCAATATGCTACAGTTTTATACCTAATATGAATACTGTAAGAATATAGTATATTAAATTTAGTGTCAATCACACTATTTCTATTTAAGGTATCTTCATGCCTGGTATATTATTTTTAACTATTTTCTAAGATATTTGAACTTTTAGATGTAACTTTATAATTAGTTGCCAGCTTAGAGAGTCTATATGTGCATTTGTGCATTCCAGTACCTTTTCTGTTTTGTGGTTTGGGGTTTTCTTTCTTTATAGATATAAGATTTTTTTTGTTGTTGTTGTTTGTTTTTGCGTTTTTTACTTCTGCCAATTTCTGTGATGAATTTCACTTGTGATAATATCTCACTCATCTTCGCAATATATCATAGTATTTTACATTGGACACACTGTGTTGTTTCAGTAAAATAACTTACGGTGACAACAGAACCGGTGATGTTTCTTTCCTGCCCCGGTGAAATCATGGAACTAATTTTGTGCGTTCACACTGTGTGCAGCACGTATTGTCTGTATGTCTGTAATATAGTCAGTGTAATATGTATGCAATATCCAGTATGTATTGGGTGTTCATACTATTCTGTATTATCTTGCTTTCCAACTCAGTGTTCCTGCTCTATATCATGAGAAAAATTATGGTTAATTTTTAACATTGAGGTCCTATTATCACGGTTTCTTGGGAATTCAGCAGTTGTTTGTTTGTTCAGTGTTGGCATATTCTGATACTGTCTTCTTAAAGGATTAGCTGTGGTAATTTTCAAGAAACTTAAGGGGATTACATTGCATCAGTCCAAAGCAGTAGATGGTCCAATGTGCTCTCTGCTTTATCCAGTTTTGGTGGGACTTTCAAAGGAGTTGTGGCACCTTGCAACACATATAAATGTCAAAGTCTTGTTCCTGTTACGGTCTCCCTAATAAAATTTCCTATTCTGTTCTTACTTAAGATTTTTGCTTTGGAGCTAATATATCATTACAAGCTGTCAAAATTAGATATAACTGAATTCTTAAGGGGGGAGTTAGTCACAGCTGACTGGTTGAAGAGAAACTGTAAAATGCAAAGAAAGAAGTAGAAGAAAGTATAATACCATACAGGAATTAAAATTTTCAAAACAGGAAAAAATACAGTACGAACTTCCAACCCAAATGGTGATGTAAGGAGACTTATTAAAGCTTAGGAGAGCACCCTCTCTCTACTGTTTTGCGGTAGGAACTAATTTCTCTTTTGTGTTTGTAGAGGGACTTTTACTTATATCACAATAATAGTTTCAATTTGGAGCCAGCCAATGAAAGTAGGTAACATTCTCATTGTAGGTAAAGCAAAGAAGGGCAAACAGGTTGATTTACAAACTAAGACTGAGTGAGAGAGACCTTAAAGGAGCAGCAGTGCAGCAACAACCTACCAGAAAGAGTATGGGAATCTTGAAGAAGGCTTTTCTGCTTGGCCTTAACTGGGACAGTGAGAGGGAGGGAACGTTTGGACATGTGGAATTTGAGGTTTATGAGACCTCAAGTCATTCCATGAAAGTTGAGTTATACTGCTTGAGTGTGTGCTCTGTGAGATTAAAATAATTAAAGTACCACTTAGAGACCTTTACTTATTTCTTCCGAAGATTATAAAATTGAGTCCACCTTTCCCTATCTGTGTTCCAAAAGGAAAATTACTGAAGCTTTGTCAAGAGCAGATTGCCTTTTATTTAGACATAATTTCCTATGTAGGGTAGAATTCTCTCTAAATGAATTATGCTTTGTAGTGCATCACATATAAAGCTGAGATAGTCCTACGAAATGTGCAGTGTCATCCTCTGAAACTTTGTGTACCTAAAATTTAAGGACTTACTGTATTTGGGCGGGGAGGAAGCTTTGACTGAGCAGCCAGAGGTCTGGAAATGCAAGAAATGACTGTATCACGCTGCACGTCTGGAAATGAGTGCTCAGAGTTAGCGTGTGGGTATGCTGAGCTGAACAGCCCCAGGGAGCAAGTCTGATTAGATGAGCTTACTGCGTGGGCACTGCAAATCTGATTCATCTTCAAAATGAGATGGAATAACTGCACAAAGCACGTGCGTGTATCTGTTATCTGTAAACTACTGTTGTTACAGAATCCCTTCTACAGCCCACTTGCGAGTTGCATGGCACTGAAGATTCACCCTGGGAAAAGTACAGAATCTGTTCCTCCTGACTGAAAAACCAGTGAAATGAGACCGTGTAAACCACTCACAATTAAGAGCTAAAATGCTCAATTTCTTCCACGTAGCCAAAGGTTTTTTTGCTCTGAGCCTGTGAAAGATCTAAGCACCTGCACAACTTCAGCAGATTGTCTTTTTGAAACCAGCGGGACTGGTTACATTAAAGTCACAGATGGAAGCTGAGTGTGCCCTTTTTCATGATCGAGACTTTCATGCTTCAATAATATAGTCATACAAGATATTACAAGTATATGAAAATAAGATCTGAAAAGATTGCTAATATTATGTATATATTATTTCCTTTTTATTCTGGAGCTGTTTGTCTTATAAATATCACCTCCCACTACCAGAGGAGGAAATAGAAGATGTTACGTTATCAATAATTTTAAAGCATTTAAAAATGCTTCTATTTTTCATAACAATGAGAAAAATGCAAGCTTAACACTGGAAAAATAAACAAGGGAAAGTTTATATGTGTTTCAAGTGGCATTCCAATTTTAGACAAAAAGCTTACAATTAGCTGCTGAATCTTTCTCTACTTGTCACTACACTTCACAAGGCAAAGAGCCTTGATGAAAGCTACACCTAAATGCAGTTGTAATGGGAGATTAGGAGAGAATTGGCCTTTTGTTAGTTTCCAGAATGCAGTGAAAACTGTTTAAATTTGCATGCGTTTATTTTATCTTTTTTTTCACTAGATGGTGCTGTTGGAGGGGTTTGACTCCAGTTACTCGTTGGCACTTGCCCAGCGTGAGCTGGAGTCTGAGCCAAGACTGTGAAAGGATCATCATTTTGAAGGGTATATGCACACTTGGCCCATTTAAAATAGTGGCGCAGGAGAGCTTTTGCCATGACTCACAAAGAGAATGTGGTATATCTGTGTAAAAATTGATTTTGAGACTACAATATTTAAACTATGGAAAAAAGTAGTTCAGAGATGTATGTTCCCAGAGAGGCCATATTTTTCTTTTATTTTCATAAGCAAGGATTTTATGGTGCCAGAACACAGCAGAATGCTGTTATCTCAGCATGATCTAAGAAAATCCAAGTGCCTGATCCAAGGGGATTAAATATTCTGCTGAACCAAGGGATACTTAGTGTGCCTGAAAAAGCTATTTTCTTGGAGGAATCTCATTTCAATATTGATTCCAACAAAAAAAAAAAAAAAAGGAAGGGTATGTTTTTATGATGAAGTGTAAGTTCTTTCCAGCTTTGTGTTTTCTGAGCTCCTTTTCTACTTGAGCATACTTCTTACTGAAGAAATTAAACAATTTTTAAATATTAAAAAGACTATCAGTTAAGATACAAGGTAATAGTTTTGGGTGGTTAACATTTGTGTTATTGGCATTGAAATTAGTTCTACAATTAAGAGAAAGTGGCACAGAGTGTAGACCTATAAGAAATCTAGATTTTATTTCTTTTAATCTTTTGTTTTGAGTGTAAGCCTTGGGTTTTGTTTGCTGCGGTGTTTTGTGGGTCTTGTGAGAAAGAAAGAGAAAAAAACTTACAGCTTTTGATTCTGAAGATACTCTTCACAGAGAACAAACGGCTCAAACAGTTCAAAGTGGTTCCAGCGTGGTTTTTTTTTTTTTATTATTATTATCTTCTTGGTTAAGAAGGCCACAGACTTATGATCTGGACATTGGTGCATTTTCACCCTTTTGAAAAATTAAATGGGATTAATGTCTGTAAAGGGTGCCTAGTTGTAGCTCTACAGACTGATCCAGTCTACAGACTCTCTCTAAAGAACAACTAGGTGAGAAAGTGAAAAATTTGTCTTTGCAGCCTCAGCAGTGTCCCCTGGTCTGATGCAGAGTGAGGTCAGCTGGTGTAGATGTGTGTGTGGTGGACTCCTGCGCTTTAATCCTTTTCCTTTACTGGACCTGGGGACAGACCTGTCCAGGGAATCACTCACTGCAGCATTTCCTTTCTGAGACCCCATCAATAGCTGAAGTTGAGAATCCTAGCTTTCAGTTTAAGTCGGCTTCTGTATGGTTTAGTTTGTAGTAAAAAGGCCAAATGTGAGTGATTCGAAGGCTCAAGAAATGTGGACAGAAATGAAAATTGCCCGCCCCCCTTTAAATAAGGTGACAGTATAGCTAGTAGCTGGAACAAGGAGCTTCCTCTGGATCTGAACCCAGGTGTTTCTCGCCGCGCTTCAGTTGGTGGTTCTGATGTTTGTAGCTGAGCTGTGCTGGCAGATAACCTTCTAATCTGCTCCATTGCAAAATCAGCTGTGTTGGTTGGAAATGCTGCTGGTAGTAACATCTTAACTTGTTCCAGCTGTTCACAAAGCAATCCCCTGTCAACTCCTCTGGTCTGTATAGGAGAATTGTGTGTTTAATGTAAATGTGATGTTAAAGGGATTTAATTAATCTGGTTCAGAAGGTTGTGTGAACATGCTTTTAGTCCAACTTAAATTCTGCTTTATGTCCATTCTGAACAGGTCTGAGGGAGCCAAATCAGATGCTTCTGAATTGGAAATAAAACTGTCTGTTAGGGACAGCTGAACCAATTTAGTGAAATGGGCTTCAAAAAAAAAAAAAAAAAAAAAAAAAAAAAAAGCCTGTTGTTATTGTTTGGTGTAAATGAAGTCTGAGCTGAAGAGGAATGCCAGGAAGGAATGAAGAGGTGATATGGAGGGAAAGTATGCTAAAACCAGTAAGGGAAAGATCAGCTGCGTTTTGTTTTAACATGTGCCAAAAGTCAAACACTTGTAAAGGGAACTGTAGTTTCTTTTCAAAATCTGCAGAGGGCAGCATTGGACCACGCTGCGTCTTGGCTGGGGTGACTAGGTCCAGACTTTGGCTGGTGTCCTGAAGTAGGTAAAAATATCTTCTGGAAGAAGTGAACTACTAATAAAGAGATGGTTTTTTCACATGGGCTTGGGGAATTTTATACGAATAATCAACAAAAATAATCCTGGGAGAGAGGGTGGAAGAAAAGGGCTGTGTAAACGTTGCTACCAGAGACAACTCTGGCCACTTTGTGGTTGTAGCCACAAAATTCATGCTGTTTGGCCTGCCTGATTTCTCATCATGTGGATGGCTTTTAGAAAAAAAAATGAGAACAATTAAAGCTTTCAGTGAAATGAATTGGACAAGTATTTGCATGGAGGAGAAAGAAAAAGATACTAAACTTGTTAACACACTGAAAGATTTCCAGTATGTTATGTCATTCCAGGTATGCTCTTGCTGCTGTCTTAGATGTTTCCTTTTGAGTGGGGAAAAAAAGTAGTAGTTTATTTGGCTAAACTTCTCTAAAGTTACCACCAGAAATTACTTTTAGATGTATATGATAAGAATAAGCCGTGATTTTTTTATAAAAAAAGAAAACTTTTTACATGTATTGCATACATTTTGTCTAGCAGGTTCAAAACATTCTGGGTCTGAATTCTAATTTTAGTCTGCTACACTGGAGTGTGTATTCGATACAGATGAGTGTGGATGCAGAAAACTGGCTACTTACCTCTCTGCCTTTTCTAAGAACTACGAAAAAAAATAATCTGTCGTCTTGGATTTTTGTAGCTTGGGTTCTGTGTTGGCATACCTGAGTCCTATAATTTAAAATAAAGTCTGCAACTAAGTCACTGTGAGCAAAGGAATCAGAATTTAGCGTTTATCTCCACAGTACATTGGGATGAGATGGCACCAAGCATTTATGTGGGCTCAAACTCTGAAGACTAAGACCGGCTCTGGGAAGAGCGACCTTCCTCAAGCTCAGGGCAGTGCTGGTGACAGATTGCAGGCCAGCACGAGCCACTGGTGATAGATTGGTGCCGTCTGCTGGCTGCTTGGTGGCCTACATGATCTGACATGGTGATCTCCCTTGGTGGCAGCGTGGGGTTGTTGGTCAAAGACTGAAACGAGCACAGTGCCAGGTTGTCCTTTAGCGGTTGAGCAAGCTTCCCAGCTTTTCATAGACGAACTACAGTAGCGTGACGGTTCCCAGAAAACGTTGCTTTTATTTTGTACGCAGCATTTTAAAAAATAGGGGGATATGTGCTCCAGAGTTTTTAGTAGTTCACCTGTTCTCAAGAGCTTGTGTTTGCTCTCCTAAGTGACATAGTCTACTGGTGTTTTGTTTCTTTATTGTGTAGTATAGCTGCACTCTGATAAATTCTGTTCAAAGGTCTGTCCAGGAAAATACCATCACTGAAAAAAGTACGTTGTGTTCACCGTTACATCTTTTGTTTGCTTTTGTTCAGCTTTCTACTTAAGGGTTAAAGTTTGACTAAACTCTTCTGGGGTGTAAATCCATGTCAAGCTCAGAGCGTTTGCTTGGTAACTCTAAAAGAAACACGGTAAACATATTTTCTTTGAAATTATACACATTTTTCACTATTTAATATATTAGTAAACAAGCAGAGTAATACCAATTTCATCTTGGAAAAAAATTTAAAACTGCGAAATACTGGTGCATAGTAGAGCCAAGTAGTGAAAAGAAAGATTTTTAAATTTAGGATTTATCTGGATTAGTGTGTAATGTTTGCAGTGACAGGTGTTTCCTTTATGCTTTGCCCAAATGTCTGGAAAGTAGTTTGTCATTAAGTGCTACATTCAGTGTGTATCTCAATTTCAGTATAACTGGAGGGTCTATGGCTTTGTTAGGTCCTTGTTTTCACATCTGACCTCAGCCAGCTGGAGTCTATTGTTTTAAGCGTAATGTAACAGCTGACATAACATAACGGATATCAAGCTGAAAAGCTGAAACAGTGCCGTGAACTGATGCAAAGAGAGGGGAAAGGGAGAAGTTGGGAGGGAGGGACAGGGGCAAAACTAGCTTCATGATTCAAAGTGGAAGCTTGCTGGCTTGTTTTCCCAGGGGGAATTAGCTAGGAAATAATGGGATGAGTCTGTTGAAGTTCTATTTGCAATTGATTACATATGATAGACTACTGAGACAGGTTTGAGTTTGCCAGCTGTCACTAGCTGGTGGCTCCTGAATGGCTTTAAGTGGCCCTTGGTAGGCAAAACTGGAATGAACTCTGCAGGTGTGGTGTAATTCTGTGCAGTAGAGCAGTGAGTGCCAACATCTTAGAAGAAAGGAGGTTCCAGGAGTTAGTAGAGAGAAAATAACTTAGATTGACTGCATTAAGAATGTTATTTTGTGATGTTGGATTAAGTGGGTTCAATTGACTGTCTAAAAACCAAAATCTACTGGACTTCTTGGTAGCTTTCGTTTTCTTGGCAGTTTCTAAAGTAAGCTTCTACGAGTTCATTTTCTGAAAACTTCATTATTTCATGTCTTGACTTCTGCGTTTGATGGTAGGAAAGCGCATCGCAGCATTGAGCGCTAATTGCTCTTGAGAAAGGAATGAGTAAATGAACATCCTGTTAGAAACTTGTCACGCCATGAAAAAAGTGACAAATACCTGACTTTGTGGACAAAGAAGGAACAAGAAGTATAGACATCACCCCATTATATCTTCATATATATTAATATGTAAACTTCTTTACATATATGTATTTCTATATATAGTACATATTTCTATTTTTCGTAATGATTAGAAAAAATACTTCTAGCTGGATTTCATTTGTATTGAGTAAAGCCTCTGTCAGCTCCACCCAACGGAGAGTTTATTCCATGGTTTTAGGAATGGGGAAAAAAAAAAAGTCAGGAATCTATATGCTGGGTTTTTTATGTATATGGGTATAGGCGACCAAATTAGGTTCTACATTTGTAAATGAAGTTTTTATGGTATGAAACTTGCAGTTACGCAGTATGTTTAACTTTGAGCATACGAGTAGTCATTATGACTTCAGCAGAGTTTCCTGCGTGCATAAATATTAACAGCATTGGGGTGTAATGGGAAAGGTTTCTTGAACAGTGTCTGCTTGTACTTAGGGATAACCTAGGAGGCACGAGAGTTTGATTTACATAACTACAAGCTGTATGTATCTCTTGTTTTAAATGTTACTTAATTCACTTTTATTTTGTTAGTATGAAAAATGTCAAAATGACTGAAGCATCAGTTCTGTTAGACTTGTCTTGCACAAAGGGTTTCTAGGATTGTTCCTGTTGTAATACGGGACCCAGACCTATTTTATCACAGTAATCAGAAAGGTCTTGTGAAAGAGTTTACTAGCGCTGTTGATTCAGTAGTACATGGCACGGGCATTTACACTTTCTCAGCTTATAAAATAAATTAATTCTGTTGTAGAGCTTCGAACTTGATGTTTGTCCTGAGCTGCTGGAGAAGTCTTGATAGCCCAGGGGCTGCTGCGTACTGTAATTTCTGTTCGGCGTTCATGGCATGTCCTGTGCCTTGGTGGCAAACAAGGGTGGGTGCCCGTGTGCCCTGGTGGTGACAGCGTCAGAGGCTGTGACACGGAGTAAGTTCTGTAGGTTTCTCTGAGTTGCCTCGAGGGACCAAACATTGGGACAGGTGCCCTAAAACTTCTGCGTTGCTCAGCTGTGCCAATTGTTTGTTGATTTCAGGGACCTGTATCTTCGTGTATTGTTTACATCAGGTATTTCCACCTAACCCATTAAACATTAGCATATTTTTAGAGATGCTGGGGAGTCAAGAATTGGTATTAGCTCTCGGAAGCAGCAGGACTTTTAAGACCCAACAAAATAACCAAAATGCCTGTTTTCACAGCCAGTGTGAGAAAGCAAGTTATGTACAGCCTCACTTCGATGATTTTCCTTACACTAATGACACAGAGGCTGACCTTTCTTTTTCCTCCAACATGCCATTAACATCCTTATTAAGGTACCTTTCAGAAACACTCCTTTTCATTGTTGTTTGTCAGCTTGACAGGATGTGTTTACACGTGGAATGCGTGCAGGAGGAGTTGATTTGCTCGTCCTTTATCCCTCTGCTGCTGTTCCCCAGATCAAGGTGAGAAAGGGTATGTGCCGTGGAGGTTATCTGACAGGTACAACGTCTTCAGATGCTGTTTTGGCTGCAACGTTGCAGAACAGTTTTAAATTGGAATACGTATGTATGATGACTGACCTCGGTCTGGCCTACAGGCAGGGAGCTTGACAGCTACCTTCTAGGAGCTGCTCCAAGTCACTGATTCAGTTGAAACTCAGAACGAGTTATACTTAGTGGCCAGGGCAGGGGAAAAGGGAGGAGAGAAAATTAAATATTTACTAATCTTACTACTTGTAATGCCTTACAAACATGAATGTACTTAACCTTGCAACATTCTTGGGAGGTGAGTATTAGCAGTTTTACGAGTAAAATTGGGTGACCTATAGCTTTTCTACCCAAACTTGGCTTTGTGAGATAAATCCTTCAGAGAACATGGTCTGTACTTTCAAGAATGGTTTTCAGCCTGCATAAACTGGCACTGCCACCTGAAGAAATGGTCCTGCTGCCCCATTCCTTGTGCCAACACAAGCATTTGTGCAGCTATGTTGTAAACTGCTTTGGAGAACTCAGATGGGTTCAAATGAACTTTTTTTTTTTTTTGGCCAGATGAGATTGCTTCTCTTGGCAGCAGTGCTGACTTAAAGTGTTTGTGGAACTGTAGAGTAAAATTTGTTAGCTTTTGATAGTTAAAAGTGTGATGGAAACTTTATCTGCAACACCATTTACAGGCAGACTTGTGTGCTATGATTCTGAGAAGGGATATTATTGTTGCTGTTTACGTTACAGCCCATTCAAAGGGTCCTGCCTGTAAGATCAAGTACAAGACCTAGTAGAGCAGAGGCTACACGCTCTAAAAGATAGTTCCTACCTCCGTAGACCTTGCAGCCTAAACAGATGATGTGGTGACAAGGTGAGCAGAAGGAAGTGTGAGTAGCCTCTTGCGCAGCCAGGTAGTGATGCAGAGAAAGAACATAATTTACAGAAGTCCCAGGTTTGGCCTCCTCCACACATTCAAGTTCATTGATGGGCCTCAGCAATTGTAACACTGAAAAAATAAATGTATTTAAATTCTCGTCTCATTTCTTGATTTAGATCTTTGAAAGCTTTTTTTTTTTAATATGAAAGCTGAGATTTTGGCCCTTATTTTACATACTTAGCTCTGTGTGTGCCTCTCTTGTATTGATTTGACTGAATAATGAATTAAGTAGCATTTTATGTTTACTTTGCATCTGTTTTGCTGCAGGACAGCAGGATATGAGCCTGACAGCTGATTGAGACCAACTTGACTGAAATTAATTTTATCCTATAGGTCTAGGCATGCCTACTGTAATCCAGAGCGAGTTATTGAACTCAAATTGGCAGCTAGGTGGTCTCTACAAACAAAAGCTGGTTTGTTCAAACTGGGCTAGAACAGACAGGGTGTAGATAGGGTTGCAGAAGCATGTCTCTCTGGAAAAGCTTAAGAAGCAGTCATCTGCTAGCTCTTCACTTCTGCCCCTCAATGGGATTTTACTCTGCCCAGAATTGGATTGTCCTGCTTTTGCTTTCATAGCGTGCTGCAGTGCCTAACTGCCCCAGAAAGCTTTGTTTACCACCAAGGATGGTGAAAACTTAATTTGGTTAGATCGAAGAGGGCTAAGAGCACTTCCACAGTGGGTTACTGCTGTTCAGCTGTGTGTGTGGTAATCTCCAAGATGAGAGGTGCAGTAATGAGGAGCTGGGTGTGGTAATATCTTCAATCTCTTACTGTCTTTGAAGTGATTGTGAGCACATGGTTGCACGCGTCAGTATGGCCTAGTCCCATAGGGTGTAACTGTACTATTATGTCATCGTTATTACTAATACAATAACAGGCACATTTGGGTTTGAATTACTGCAACTATTTTGATAAAAAAAAAAAAAAAAAAAATAACCAAACCACAACCAAGCCCCAACCCCCACATATCTCTACACAGAATACCAGTACTAAATATGTGTGTAGACTAGTCTTGAGATAGCAACTTACCTTATAGATTCTTAGCGCGCGTGCGTGTGTGTGTGTGTATATATATATATATAAAAAAAATAATAAAAAAAGCTGCTTGGATATGAGTGGTATTTTTCAGACATAATGACGTGTCTTTTTGTATTTGCGTGTTAGGATCCAGCTCGTTAGTGAAACAGTTAAATATTTAACCACTATGAGGTTTGTGCTTTTTAAAGCAAGCAGAGTTAAAAAGGGTGCAAAGAAAAAATTCCTCCTTTACTCCCAATTCTTAACTGGAAGCTTAGCGAGTTGCTATCTCATCCAATGAAAAAAATACAAGAAAATTAGGGGCAGTATACTGACTGTATTGAAGTCAAACTTTCCACTGCTATGTGCTTACGAACACATTTCTTATATGATGGGTAAGGTAGAGGGAATAGATCTGTGATCTTGTAGACCTTGAAAGCAGAACAAGGTTTGCAGCAGTAACCAAAATGAATAACTGTTTGTAAACAAAGCCCTATTTTTATATTTTGGTAACAAAACTAGGAAACTCCATGTAAAATGTTGGAAAATTGCTTTCAAGTAGTAGGGCGATAACATGAAATTTCCTTTTCTTAGTTGCTTATGCCAGGCCAAGGGCCAGTGATAGTCAGAGGTGAGAAGCTCAGCCGTGCATCAAGTCGCACAAAAATGCACACAGTGGCCATTCTGTCAAACGACAAATCCCAAAACAAACAGGCAGCCTGGCAATCCTTACTTTCTCAAGGTCAACAAACGGTGGTTCTGAAATGCTAGTGAAGCCATTAACAGAAAACTGTTTCAGGAGTCGATTCCACTTTTGGAAAGCATCAGAACTCTGGTTTCGAAGTGTTCAGACAGAAGGGACCATTAGGTTGCACATGCCAGGCAGCTTCATTTGTTTTGTAGCTTATGTGCAGGGGTGTTTCTGTCTTTAAAACCAAATCCTATCTTCATAGATATGTAATGAGCTCTGTGATCTGTATCTAAATTGCTGATTTCTTCTGGTTTTGTGTCTGCAATTTGCTTTCATTTGGAAGAGGCTAACGTTTGTAAACATAGGGTAAGGTCCTTTTCTCACTGCAGTGTTGCATTCTTTGTTAGGGAGAGGGAATCAATGCTAATTCAGACAAATATCCTCCGGCACTTTAAATTTCCATTATGTACAGTCAGGTAACAGGGGCCTAGATTTAGTGTCCTTTTAATATAAGATCTCTTCAGCACTATAGCTCCTGTAGATTTCCCACAAATATGTAGATTATTGCTACTTACATCTGGTAGGGTGATGTGATCATCTGGAAAACAGCAGATGAGATGTGGGAGATTCTGCTGCTATGCCTCTTTGAGCATAGAATGGCATAAAAATGCAGGACAGCATCATGAATAGTGTTAGTGTTAGAGGAGCGTTTGTTATGGAAAAAACAAGCAGACAAGGAGAAGAAACATCTCTTCTTCCTGATGACTGTTACCTTACTCTGAGTTGTCTGTTCCTTGAAACAGCTGTCTCTTTCTCCTTGCTCTTAAATTTGGTGTGGCATTGACAAAGTTGCTAATAGCTATTTCTTTTTTTTTTCTTGATATTTAAAGGAGATGTTGGGCTAGAGCTTTTTCACTTACAAAACCAAGTTGCTCTAGAGAGTTGGAGCAAGATGATGGAGACTGTCAGTGAAACCTTTTGTTTGAAGCTGTAAGAGGTGGAGGAAGAAATGCTAAGTGGCTTGGATGAGGGATGAAGCGCATGATCAGATAGTTCTTGTAATTTCTGTTTTTCTGTCACCTCTTGGAACTGGGATTCCTTGAGTATTATAATTCCTTAATGAATTGCAGATGCCGCTCATCATGGAACTGTATCTTGTCATTCCTTCCCTAGCTTGACCTTAAAAGTTGTTACCAACTGAAGCAGTCTACGAGGCGTGGAGAATTCAAACACACATAAAGCCAATGTTGATTAAAATCTGGGGGGGCTTCTGCCCTTCTGCAGTTGTAAGGGACTTGTGTTGCCTTTCTGAATGTGCATTTAGGCTTTCACGCATAGTATCACGTTGCTTGCATTGGGTCCCTTGCCTGCCATCTACAACAGGACAGGGATGTGACAGAGATCACTCTAGCATGCCTTTTGCATGGTGGAGTATCCTTTTGTTCTCTTCTGGCTTCCTTGATCTGTGTTGCCCACAACCTACAGTGTTTTGTGGCTCAAGGCCAGTGCAGAAACATTTATTGGGTCCAGAGCTGTGTCTAGATATCGTTGATGAAGAGTTGGAACAAACTCTGCATGGAAAAGGCAGCTAATGAAGCACGCCAGCTTTTTTGAATTAAAATGTCTTTTAATCGCTCTTATATAGATATTAATCCCAGCCTCTATCCCAAGAGGCTTCAAGAACAAAAGATTTGTGAACATTTTAAAACAAAAATGAAAATTGAATAGTGTGGGGCATTCTTTAAAACTGCTACTGTTTTTCTTGTTTATTCTTAATTTTCCATTTAAGGATGAAAACAAACAATAAAAATGTTGGAAAATATTTTTGTTTCTCTCTTTTCATTTTGTTTTGTTTCCCAGTAAGGTAACTCTCATGTGCCATGGGACCAGGAGGAGAAACAATGGCATCTGACTGACCAGCACAGCAGAAGTGATATACAGAACAAAGAAGGCTTTTTATTTGTAATCTTTTAGTTTTTTATTCACCTCAATTCATAACACAGGAAATCAATAATTTTCATTTGCTTTACCAACGTAGTACTAGGTCAAAATCAAGCAGTCCTTTTTACAAAAGAGCTTACTGTAATGTTCCCAGCTATAAGGCTAAAGTTTCAAAGCAATGTGCTTTTTACTTCGATTTATTTATTGTCGGTAGCTTGTCAGGCCTTTGTTTGAATTAGGAGTAGTCGTGGGCAGCCAGAAATTGAACTTTATGTAATATAATCTATCTGTCACTTAGTATCAGTTCCCTAACAATGATGCTAACACATTCAGACTTCAGCATCTGGGCCTCACACTTGAGTTTTCAGCCACTAGGTAGGGTCTAGTGTTTCAGTGCTTCCACGTAGTTCCTTCCCAGCTATTTCCCATCTGTGTATGACTGTCCCACTTCCCTAGGGGTCAGTCACCAGTGCTGCCAATGTCACCAGACAAGCCTTTTCCCAAGAGAATTTTCTTTTTTAACTGTATCACTTGTTAATCTCTATTAGACTACGAGATTCGTTTTCTTCACCTCAAAAGCCAGAAGATTCATAATGAAGCAGAAAATTGTGGGCTTGTGCTTGAGCTTGTCTCTGAGATGAATACATAGCTCTTTATTTCATGGACCAATTCTAAAAAAGTGGTTCATCAGTATCCTTTAATGCTTTGCAAAATGAAAGCTAATGTTTTCATGGAATGATAAAGTGTGATTGCAGGAAAGAGTAAGAACAAGAGTTAGAGTCTATAGCTGGGTTCTCAACCTCCCTGCAAAGTCAGTTCTTGAAAGAAAAGTCTGTAATAGTTAACGTACTAAATGCTATTAAAATTTATGACTTGCCTGCTACCTCCTCTAGTACCTTTATGGCTGTCAGGCTTTTCTGAGAATGTGCCTGTAAGTATTCCATGCCCTCCTAGCTGGGGAAGATCTTGGAGGAAAGCAGGCAAGCCGGTCCTTGAGCAAGAGAAAAATTCACAAATCTCCACCCTGGTCTTCCTGTGAGCTTCCAAGAACGTGCTTCTGTGATTGCTGCTGCAAGTTCATGTGCCACTATGGTGCAGGACTGGGCTGTAAATGAGGGCCCCTTTGTGCTTTGGGGTTAAACATTATATGGAGACTTAAGTATTGATGAATTAAAGCAGTAGGTGGGCTGGGCTGAAGGACGTTCTTTCCCAAATCTGTGCTCTGTTTTGTAGGTAGTGAAGTACCTGTTAGCACTAATGAAAGACATCTGAACCCTCACATAAATAGGGTGTCTTTTCTCATACGCTGTCCCTCTGTTTTCTTCCATGAATTGGCTTCTTATTTTAGGTATTAATTCACAAGTTGGAAAACTCGACCAGTGAGGGGGAAGCTCAGCCCAGAGCAGTACCTCTTCTGTCTCCTGAGCAAGTAGCAGGGAGGGAATCAAACTTCCCTCAAAACATCTGTCGGAGCTGAGCTGTGCCAGTACCTCCACCCCAAGGGAAGGTGACTGGCTCCTGGGGTGGGGCCAGATCAAAAAGAAGGTGCAGGGAAAAGGAAACAGGGGTGAAAAAGGATGCCAAAATATTTAAAATATAGCTGCTGCATCTGTCCAGTGGCCTAGCTCCTGTTTGTGGAATAAATTTTATGAAAGATGCACTTATTTATGTTAGCCTATGATAGGTAGGTCTAGACCAACCAGGATGTTTTAAGAGTTTGGGAAAGAAAAGACAAAAAGGCCAAACTATTTTGCTTGCACTTTTTGCTTTAAGGTAATTTAGTCTAAAAATCTTTGAAGTAAAATAAACATTGTATTTTAAGTAGCTGAAGGCATTTACTATGTTTGCAAAGGCTCTTTGCAGTCTGGTTTGAGGAGGTTTGTTTTTGTCTAGAAGAAACAAAAATATTTGCGAGCTTGCTTTCAGCTCCTGGATTGCCCGGAGTCCTCTTCTGTGTGAAGTAGAATTGTAAAAACCATCAGTTTAATATCAGTGCAAAGGAGAGATAGACTGCTAGTGGGGTGATCTAGGACAGCTATATTAAAATCTTTCTTTCAGTGGCTGCTTTCAAGAATGATGGGTCGTATTTGTTTTGATCTTTCGCCGTCATGCTGCTGTTCGGGTTGGTGCTAACAGCGGTCTTGATGTAGGGGCTGTTTAGAGAGGTTGCCCTCAGGAGCCGAAACAGGTAACGACCGCTGCGGGTCAGGAACTGTCCCCAAAAGTCTCCTGTGTGTTTGTCACCACCTGAATTTTTTTGAAATGTTCAGTGGTCCTGCACTGTGAAGTCTGTGTTCAGCTGGTGTAATTAATTCAGCTGGCAGGGACAGATTTATTATTAGTGATGGAAACCCTGTGAAACATGACAATCCTTGAAGTCAGCTGAAAAGTGGCACTTTCAGCTGCATTTTGCTTTGACCTTCCCTGCCAGCTGCACCGTGAATATCTATGGACCAGATCGGAAAATACATTTGTAAGCCCAAAATGTCAATGCCTGCAGTGCTGCTGTTAAGCTTTATTAGATGCAAAGGTTTCATTTGTAATTTAAAATGGTGAGCTACAGATGCTAATTTGCACAGAGGTGGGATTTTAGATTCAGGTTTGGTGACTACCTGTTACATTTTTCAGTGCACTTGAAATCAAGTTGTGGCCTTTTGTGGAGCTTTGGGGTTCAGAGAAGTATCGTTACTGTCTGATTCTGAGTAGCATTACCGTCAATTCAGAGTAAAGAAATATGCTTATATCTTTCTACACAATAAATGTGTAAAAAGACTTTCCTATAACCTAGTGATTTGCTGTAAATGTTAATCTTTGCCCTTCAATTTAAGTATATGTGCACGGAACAGCCTGCCTATCTGTGAATGTGATTTGTTAAATCACTTGTGATTCTTGTTCTGCAGTTGTTTGTGTTTGTGTACCCTACAGTTTAGAAAGAACAGTTAAGAGTACTTGAGAACAATGAGTGTAGAAAGATATTACATTTATTCTAAGCAATCTGTCAGAATTGGTGACCGTTATCAAATGAAAAATTATGGCAATTAATTACTGGTTGTGTCATAAAGTCAGGAAACACCTTCAAGTGTGAGAATGTGATTCTGGTAAACAGATAAACACATCAGATTAAAAAACACACAAACCAACCCCTCCCAAAAGACTTGGCCTCAAGAAAACAAGCCACATAGAGGTCAGTGAAATCTACTCTGGTGCAAAAGGCTTAGTTTTCTGGTTATTAAAATACCAAAGTAAAACTCCTACGTTTGTTCAAATAGCTCTTGCAATAGCAAGAGCCACACATGAATTTCTCTACTGTCTTCTGAAATATTTATAAGGAAAACTACTTAAATCCTGGTTTTGCCACTAAATCTTCTGAAAAAGAAAAAAACACACAGGAACGGTTTGTGTACATGACAGAATTTTGCTTGCTTATGTTATTAGAGCTTGATTTTGCTCTTTGAGTATAAGGTTATGTTTAAAAGCTACATTCTTCTGGCATCTGCCCAGGTTATGTTCTTCAGAACTCTTTAGTATGGGCTAAAATAAGCAGTAGTAATAGTTAAACAAATATGGCACAGTCTAAGCAAACGCTTTGATCAGGTATCGTTGACAAATGTACTGTTATGGAAAGCTTTAAATAACGCGTTTTATTTCTATCTTGCTGTAGTGTATGGCATTAGATGAATCAAAACAGGTGGATTCTAAAAGTTACATATCTGTCTTTTTTAGAAATTGGTATGATTAATCAAGAATTATAGTAGTGCAACGTGCAGTGTTTAATAAGTGCATTTAAAAACACATTTGGCAATAAAGCCATCATTTAATTACGTAACCAAACCATTAATTTAAGGAAAAGGTTAAGAGAAATGGTGATGTTGTCTAACCTCTCGCATGTATATTGAACCTAGATACTTACTGCTGTTTTGGAGAGAGATTTCAGCTTTTGATAGTGTTTATGCTGTCCTTAACACCTGTACATTGCAACCTTCTGGAGGGAAATATTAACGACTGCAGCTCCAAGAGCCTTGTACTGTGGTTTTTTTTGTTTCTCTCTTTCTTAGTATTTGTGAGATACTGTCATGCTGCCTGCCACTTCTTTTGTACTTGTAGGGTCTGCAGTGATTATGATTGAAAACAGTGTCCCTTTTCAACAGAGACATAACTGTTGATTTTAAACAGGGAGAGGCCTTTGCCATCATATAAATACGTTAAGGAACTTTCGTGTGCCAAAAACTTAAAGCTATAGTCTGCTAGATACAAACCACTTGATAAATTGGCACAAAAAGCAACGAGTTAACAGAAACAGCTTTTTCAATACATGTTGCACCAGAAAACATAATGCCTGAAAATGAAGACTCTCTCTCCCTGAATTTTTCAGGTGTTCAAAATCTGAGATGCATAAATGATGAGAAAGACCTGTAGGATGTTCCATTGCACTGCAGTGGTTCTGTCTGAAGAAGAAACCTTTGAGCCAGCATCTATGACATGGTTTATGTTGAATTTATTATCAACAGATGCAAAAATTCACCTGCCTGTCCCTCTGGGTGTGAGTTGTTCACGTAAGAGGTGGGACACAGAGTCATGTGCAGTGGCTCCTTTGCTGCTGCAGTTGTTCACAGTCTGAATCATTGGTTTAAACCTTTCTTGGTCTCAGATTAACTTAATACAATAGAATGAGAATCTTATGGCTTACTGAAGAGCTGGCATGCACTCACTTTTATCCCTTCTGTTCGATCTGGCAGAAAATCAGTGCATTTACCTCACTGTGGTATGGCAAAGCTCTGATTTTGTTTGGGTGGGTTTTTTTGTTTGTACTTCCTAGCTTTCAGGAACCTGAGTGCTGCTTTTGCTTGAGGCTCAAGTATGAACATGTGCCATCTAACCTGAGGCTGAGATGTCAAAGTTAGGGTCTTGGCATGTTTCTGGAGGTGCCACTCTCTTGCACAGATTTATGGATGGAGTCATGGGTTTTCCAGCTAAGAGCAGAAAGTGAGGTGAGACAAATGCAGACCTAATTGCGTTTCTGAAATGAAATATAAGCTTCTAAAATCTCTAAAAAGCATCAGTGAATCTTCCTGATGTAAGTGAAGAAGTGTCAGTTGACAGATGTCCTGTCACCACCGTGTCTCTGGCACAGCTTATGCTTAAAGAATCCAGCTTTCTTTACAGGCGTGCAGATTTTGCTCCTAGTGCTTACATCACTTTGGAAGATACGATAGGGGTTACTAAACCACTGATACACTTGTGAAGACTTTGTCTTGGGATATAATGCATATTTATAGCTGTTGTGTAGCTGTATCAAACAAAAATGTGCCTTGTGATTTCAGGGTCTTATACATCCTCATGAGAGGCTTGTTTGTTTTTCTGATTTAAACAAAGTCCTTATGCTTTCAAAGCATGGAGAAGCAAACAAATTTGATACCTCATTCTCTTTTGGATGCAGTTGTATTTTATTAAAAACACACGGTTCTGTACTACTGTATAACAGTACAATGTTTGTGTTACACACTTTGAAAGAATGATAGGGATGGTTGTGATATAATGTCCAAATACCATTTCATCATGTGATTTTTTTTTTTTTCCCTAGCAAAATTGCTTTAAAAATAGAACAAAAAATTATCCCTTCTGTGGAATATAACTGCCCTGATCATATCTGGAAAACTAGCATTCTTTGGAGTTTAAGTGAACCACCCCCAAAATGGGAAGCCCATTCCATGGTTTTTTTGGAGCAGTGTTGTACTCAGGTTTTCATCGAAAGCCTTTTTTTTAGCATGATGCAGACTGACTGCTCTCACTGCTTTATTGCTTTGCGTTTTATCAGAGCTTAACTGATCTTTGGACTCAAGCATCCATAATCCTTTGCTGTGGCAGGGCTGTAAGTGTAAGCACCTGAATGTAATGAACAAACTCACCATGAAGTGGAAATTGCCACATAGATAAGGTCTAGGGAAGCTGGGTTTAAATGAAGAAAGCAGTAAGATGTAATCTCCCAGGAGATCTGAAAGGAAATCTGATTGCACTGGCTGATTTAGAGAGGAAACACTGATTTTCACTGATGTAGTTTATTCAGCTTTTACTTATCTGACATGTCACCATACAATTATTGTGGTCTGTAACTGCAGCACTGGGAAAAGAAGGCAGATAAATTTTCTTTGTTGGTAACGCCCCATATATAAGCCCCTGTGTGCCTAGAAGTGCATTATAGCCCTGTCACTCTGCGCAAGCCACAGGGTGGCTGTTAAATTGATTGGTCAAACCTGTGAATTGTTCCTCTTACAGTGCCCAGCTCTAGAGACTGTCTCTGGTTCTTGCTATGGAAGTTTTCCTCACTTGTGATTTTAAAGGGGAAAAATGCCCAGCCCTGTTCTTCAGTATAGTGCAAAGGACAGTCTTGGTGGAGATCTTGGAGGCAGCTTGAGGTTTAGGGGTGTTTTCCCCTCAGCTCACTTTGGAGGACCAGCAGTGGCTGCCCCCTGATCTCTAACTACTTTGCTGTCCTAAGAATCTCCTTGCTTAACCTTTTATCAACAGGTTAATGCCTTTCACCTTCGCCCTTGTCTGATACCTGAAAGGGAACACAAAAAAACCTCTGCAAAATGTGTCCCGAGTGGCAGGATTGCTGCAAAAGCACAGCGAGGAGGAGCCTGGATGCTTTCTCCGTGTGCTGCTCCAGGCCGAGCATGCCCTTATTGTTATGTCTGGATGTGCTGATTCAGCATTGCAATGGTGCGTAATATATACAAAATATGAGTGGCTACATATGTCAGATTAAAAAGTAAACAGGTCCGAGTGTGTCCTCTGATGTGTATTTATAGCTCACTGACATCAGCGGGAGCTCCATACATCTGAAGGCAAATGCAGCCTCTGTGATAAGTGGAAAAAAGTGTGCCTTAAGCAAAAGGAGCAGAGGCTGCATATCATAGATTTAAGTGAATGTCACTTGTAGCTGTCTTCATATATACCCTACTTACGTTGTATATCTAACCTTAGTGATTAGCGCCTGTTAGGTATAAATGTGGTGACAAGCCGTACCTTTCTGAGGTTGCTTAAAAGTTACAAATAGGCATGACTGAGTAGTTGAAGGACATTGAATTAAACATGCTTGAATTAATAGGGTAATGATTGGTGCTGCTCAGAGCTATAAAATAAACACTAACTAGAGCTCTGTGCTATGTGGCAACCAGATCGAGCCATGGGGTTGCTGGAAGTATTCTGAAATGGCTCAACTTTGTTGTTAAGTGAGAGAGATAATCCTAAGAAAGCTTTCTACGTAGGCTCCCTGTGCAGTTAACATTTTAAACCCCCCTTTGGCTTGTTGTTATGACTTCAAAGATACTCTAAAGCCTTCGTTAAATTGATCATTAACTCTGCAATGTTATAATTAGACATTTGAACTTGGCTGCATTCAAAAAGAAAAGGCAAGAATGAAAATCCTAACCAGCGCTGTTTCTCTGCAGCTCATCAGCATGGTCAGAGACGGATTAAAGTTCCACGGGAGTTAAAAAGCAATGGGAATTGAGGGCATTAACCAGCCTTGCAGGAAGGATAGGGAGCCATTAATCCACAAAGTTTTTCTTTGAGAGTATGGAGCGAGAATAATGTCAGGAACCTGAAACGGGTTGCTGCTGGAGATTTAGATTTAAGCTCATAAAACCATTTAGATGGGAATGTTGGGCTGGAAGCGTGAGTTGGGGAAGCCTTAGGTTTCCGGCCCAGCAATCCAACATGTTATACCGAGCTGTTGTGTGCTGCCCCTGACCAATTACGAGTCTGTAAAACCAGTGGAGGAAGCACCGTAAGGCAGCTTTAAACAATAGCAATGAGCCCAAGCGGCAGCTAAGAAGATTGAGGGTTGGAAGCTGTGGTTAAAGTTTATGAGGTCCAGGGCTGGGAGAAGCTCAGCCCTATGTCTCCCACTTTCTTTCCTCAGTCTCTCCTGATGGAGTACGAGTCGAGACAACAGCTGGTAGCTACTATACGCCCGGCTGCATAGTGGATGGGAAAACCTATCTCCATAGTAACAGAGAAGGCATTGCATGTGCTGCTCCTGCTCGATCCGGGGAGTAGCTGGCTGAAGACATCTGGTCAGTGTAGCCAATTCTCAGGGGAAATTAGCTCATTTCATCTGATAGTAACCACAGAAACTTTTGACTTAGTTCAATAGTACGATGCTGAACATGAGATAGAGCTGACTGGTTCAGCAGTTTCAAAAGTCAAAGATTATCTAACTGTTTTTAGATAAATATTTTTTTTAAGGAAGGCTATTGCTTGTGCTCATTCCCCCACACCCTGCTCTTCCCCATGGTGATGTTTCTGACCAATGTGATGGTGATTCTTCGGTGTGGGGTGGGTTTTAGGAATTTAAAGGCAGTTTTCTCTTTGTAAATATTTATTTCTTTTGCTTCCATGAGCTCTTTTTATTATACCGTGAACCCTCTAATCCTTTCATCTTCGTGGAGCTCAATATAGTGTGAGATACTGGCTGTGTTAACATACTGTGGCTTGTACTCTAGAAAGTTCACCCCCTGCCCCCAAAATCTTGAGTCAATTAACTCTTAACTAGTTTCAAAAGAAACGTTCCGAACAGCTCATATGGCTACAAATAAACCTTCAAAATAACTTATGAATATGTGTAAAAGTCTTGAGCTATTTAACATCACTGAAATCAGTTAAAGAGCTTATTTTTGTGTACAATACAGGAAAATTCCCAATTGATTTTTGCAGAACAAATTCCGCATCCGGTATGCAGACTGTACTGAGGACATGGTAGTTGGGTATGCTGCTGGTTTTTTCTGTTTACCATAAAATTTATCAGCTCATACTCTCCTGTGTAACATTCAGAAATTTGGAGGAAATTGAAGAATGGAAACTTTTTTCCATTTGCATGTGAAGACATCATTATATAGTTTTCATATGCCAATAAATGAGTGTTGTGGACAATAGCTTTTCTGTAAGTATAATACATGTAGACGAGTGTCTTGTAAGAGGCCCAAGAGGAACATCCAAAGTGTGTGGAGCGCAAATAAATGCATGATCTTCCACCACGCCCTGCCCACTACTGACACCTACTCCTGGTTGCAAATACTTGAATTCAGTGGGTTGTTGTGACCATCATGAACTAGAAAATAAAAATGCATGGACAGGCATAAGCCTGAACCATATATCTCTGTTTATGGAAGACCAGCAGAGCTGTCAATCTTTGAGAAGCTCTACCTATGATTTCTGTTTGAGCGTTTGTAGCTGAAGGAGAGAAGCATGATCAGCTCTGCTGGACAACGGCAATAAATTATTATATGGAGAATAAGAGCTGCTAGCTGCCGTAGTTATTAAGAAAGATCAGGGGAATCTAAAGGTCTTAACAGAAATCTGAGAAATGCTTATAATAAACAAAGGGGCCTGAGCTTCCAAAACCAAGTCAGACAAGTGCAGCAGATGTTCCAGGGCCCCAGGTGGGTTATATAGATGTTAATAAACCAGATGAGCTGTAATCAGTTAATGAAAGGAGTTTAATCAATCTGAGTTGATTCAAGAAGTGCCTACAGGATGAATACATGTCCCTTATTGAATGAAGAGTCATTGGTTTGCTTTCTCTGCTGGGCTCATGGTCTGACAAAACAAGAGTTACATCTCTCTGTGGAGTTAAACCATTGAAACTAGGTGGCAGATTTTTTCCCCAAATGCTTCTCTTTCTTACCTGGAAACAGTCATGTAACAATGTGAAGAAGTACGTGGGTGGGTGGGTGCTGGTAGAAAGGACGTGGAGGAAGTCTTTCCTCTTTCACTCTTCGTATTGAGTTTCATGACAAGTGAACTGTCCTTGAAACTGAAAAAGAAACCTCTTGGTTTCATAGTCTAAAAAATTTCTTTCTGAAAGTGATTTGTGTTTAGTCACTTCTTTTTGGTAAACATATGTTACAGAAATCAATAAGAAAAATTCTACTTCATCATAGAAAAATTATATTATTATAGGAAAAACTTTATGATGCCAGGGGGCTTTGGGGATCTTGAGGTGGATGGTTCCTTTCCTTTCTGTTTTTTTGTTTGTACTTTCTGAAGCCAAATGGCTTTGGTTGAAACTTGCAATGAATCTTCCTGAAGCTGGATGTTGATAAAGATGAGAGAATCCCAATGAGTGTGATTAATAACGTGAAATCTTTTCTCTCAGGCTGTAGACGGGGTATTTCTTTTCTGCCAGGCTCCTTATTTTCACTACTCTTTCAGGGAGTTTAAATCTCCTCTGACATGCCTGACCTTCTGATCTGTCCAGATCATCAAGTGGATTTGGGAGTTTTGGAGGTAGACAAGGTAATCACGTGGACCTTTCTTGGGAGAGACCAGCCCAAAAATAGAAACCCCTCATAAAGCTCTCTTTCAAATGAGAACAGATAGTAAATTTCCCCTGCTGTTTATACCATTGCTCCAAGCTGAGAATACTTTATTGGATAATGCAAAGCAGTTCTTCTAGGCTGACTGAATTTTTTTGCAGCTTTTAGCTGTCTAGAAGTTAGGTTAGGTAGTATAAGCCAATCACATAGGCTTTCCCTTCATGGAAAAGGACAGATACTCCTCAAAGCAGTTTTAGGTGCCTAGGGCACTTGAGATGATTTTTCCTTTGTATGTGCCTATTTCTCTCCATTAATTTAGCAAAAAGCTATGCATGTTTACCCCATTCAAGTATGCGGAGTTTGCATTCTCCAGGAAGTCACTTTCTAGTCAGGCAGTTAGTATTAACTTAGTTAATCAGTATTAATACTAACATTGTTTGTTTAATCTTTTTGTAGTCATGAACAAGCTTGAAATAGATCACATGTGGTCACAGAGGCTTTTAACAGTTTGACTGGTATTTGAAATATGATACAATTACATTTCTGATGCCTGGATACATGCTGGCTTTTGTTTGTGTTTTCCTTTCAAGAAGCATAAATTGTTGATTATGTGGCTCAGTACTTAGACGTATGTAGTGTAAGGGCATAATTTTCCCTTTTCAACAGACAGGATCAGCTGTGCTTGTTTGTTATGGATTGCAGCTTGCCTCAAGGGTCATCCCATTGACTTGGATGGGAATATTCAAGAATCAAGTGATATACAGTGGAAAAGGTGTCAGAAATTAGCTCTGTGTGATGTAGCATGGGCAGCTTAGTGTTAAAGCCCTGAGCCGAAGTCTAATCCTGTGATCCAGATGAAACAAAATGTCAGAAGTATTCTTCCTGCCAAAACTCTGAATAGCTTCTTTTATCATTGAGTCCTATGATGGAGTTGGCTCACAGGCAGAGTTGCACAATGTACTCAGCAGCAGTAAGAGGTACAACCTGAGCAAAAGAGGAGCTTCTCGGCTCTCAAAGAGGAATAAATACTTCAGTGGGGTTCCTTTGAGCCTGAATTCTGCCTGACTTATCTTTGTATTTATTTTAATAGTAAAACGAGTTGAAGGTTGAAAAACAAATCCTGCTTTCCCTCCTTTAAAGAGTAGAAAGAACTACAGAACACGAAGTAAATTTAAAAGGAACTCCTTGAATGTTGTGAAGGATTCCAAAAGTAGTCTTTAATTGCTGCCAAAGCTAATGCGTCTGGAATTTCCATGGAAAACATCAGTGCAGTAGCCAGTTAGTATACAAATACCTCCAGTCTGCAAGAGATTCCCGCCCTCTCCCTGCCCCCCCCAAAGATTGTTCACCCTGTTCTCCATGTTAAAAGCGAACATATCCATGTTTAACACTACGTTTAAGATTGAAATGGTCAAATGTGATTTCTCATAGCAATACTAGGAGTCACATGGTGGTAACTTCTCGGTGTTGTGCTGAGAACTAATTGTTTATTCTACAGCCACCGTTGTTTGCTATCTTTTTAAACATAAAAAATAATCAAATTCATGGAAAAGATAATTCCCACAGCCTGCAAATCATTCACAAAGTGTTTATGAAGAGGACTTTTGTAGTGTTTTTCCGGGTGATTTAGCACCTGGGATGAACACACTTCATGTCTTTATAGCATAAAATAGTCATTACTGTTACTCAAAAGGTGTGAAACCACAGATAGTAAGTATTACCAGAGAGTTGTACCACTTTTTGAGTACTGTAAAGCACAATGTTTAAATAGGCACAATGTTTGTGGTTTTAGCAGTATGCCATTTGGGACAAGTAATATGGTTCATGATAACAGAATTCTCTGATGTAATATGCTAGGGGCAGATTTCTAATGAGGAACACTTTATTGATGGACTTATTAAAACGTGCATTCATGTCATCAGCTTTGGTATCGCAAGTGCAATAGCTTATAAATATTTAAATACCCAGTTATGGAACACAGCTGTGCCATACTTTCGTGTCTAGTAGGTTTCCTTTGGCCATCCAGCTGATGAGGAAATGCACGTTGTACGCAAAGCAGTCTCTTATGTGCTTTTCTAGTTTAATGTAATTGTTATTAATTACACCCTGAACAGTACTATTAATTGACACTTCCCTACAACGTTAAATGTGCAATGCATTATGTGTTCAGGAAAGGGGAAACATGAGGTTATCATTAAAGCCATTTTTAGCAGAGCTCGAAATAGGATGCAGATCCGAGTGTGGCAGACCCACTTGTTTCATCCACCAAGAAGGAACTTGCCAAAAAGGTGAGTTTGGTTTTGCTGCCTTGTAACTGCTCCCTTTGGCAGAGGAGGACAGGCCTCTAACCCTGGCTTCCGTATTTTAGCCACCTTTACTCATGCTTTAAGAAAACTGGAAAACTACCCAAACTGAACTTCAGTTTAAGTAGCCCCTTCCTCCTGTAAGGTTGGCTAAAACCCTTGACTTTCAATCATTTCTAGAGGTCTTGGGCACTTGAGATACTATTTCTTTTGTAAAGCCATTAAAAAAGGATGTAACCCAAACTCATTACATGCACTATTCATGTGTCAGTAATTGGGTGCTGTGCATCAGGACTCCCCTTTTTTTCCTCCCCCTTAGTCCTAGAAAATAATTTAGCCTGATAATTGTTTATTTTGCCTGCTGAGAAAATACTGCTTTAAAAGAATGTTTTACAGTGGAAAGAGCATTATCGCCTCTTCATAATGACATGATGCAAAAAATGTCACGTTTCAGTTGTTTGCCACATAGAGTGGTGGCTTGCATATCGGGTTAGTAAATACGAAGGTTGAGTAGCTTTAAAGCAAGGACTCACCTTTCCTGAATGTAACCTCTTGCTTTGTTTCTGTTAAGACAACTGGTACAAGTATCAGTTTTTACTAGTTCCTCTGTTGCTGAACAAGTATCTTTTTGGGTGGGATGAGCATCTTTGGTTCCAGAGGGTAATCTTAGCTCTCTGGTTTGACAGTAGGACCTTTGGTGTCCAGACTAGACTTACATCTAACACAGTGGGATCTTGAGAGGCTTAAGCAGGGCTTACGTACTAAAACCAACTTTTTGAAATGGTGAGTATCGAGAACTGCAGAGAAGGTGTAAAGGGAAAGATGAAAAATTGGATGATCTTCTGACATTAAAAAAAAAAAAAAAGTTTTTATAATTACTGCCAGAATTCATCTAGCTGTGGAGGAAGACTGCCATTTACTTTATCACATAAGGTACTGGGAAAAAATGTTTGGAAATGGGGCATTTCCAAACATGTGTTTAGTTTAAGTCCTAATCTAAGCAACAGTAAATCTCAGATCAAAGAGAAGCCCTAGGAAATTCAGCTGTTCCCAGAAAAAAAAATAATCGTACCACGGAATCACCTGGAAGTATAACTTGCGTAAAGAGCAGATATGCCTCAAGCTTTAGAAAAATAAGCGCAATAGTAATGCAATAATATGAAGTTCTGCTCCACTGCTACCAGTTGGATGTTCTGATATATTAATGCATTTAAAATGCATAACCAGTGCTTCGGTTGTTCTAATAACGTATATTTTCAAGTCGATCCTAGATCTGTCCTACATTGCCCAATGTTTCAGCACAGAAAAAGCTCATCTGTCTCTAAACCATGCTCCTTGTGCCTCTTCCTTCAAGTTGCAGTTGTTTTTCCCTCTTCAAGTACCATTCCACAGAGGGATTCCTCTGGTCAGGTGGCTTTTGCTTGCTACATCAGCTGCCTGCTAGTATGTGTACTGTTGCAGAGCCTTTAGTTTATTCTTGACATGTCCTAGGCATTGCTTTTATAAAGTCTCTCCTTTTCCAAAGGGTTTTGGAGTACAGAGTTGCTGAATTCTGCCAAATATCAGTTTGGGGTTGGTTTTTGGTTTTT
>VYZM01002469.1:1695288-1712244 GCA_013398915.1 Dromas ardeola | reverse complement strand
TGAAATATTTTAGTTTTCTTAAACTGCAAATATTTGAAGAAATGTAGATAAACATATTTTAAATTCACAGCACTCTCTCAAATATGAAGTAGCAGATTAACAAAATGTCAGAACATCCTCAGCTTCAAAAACTGCTCTACCATTTTAGGTAGAGATTATCTACCCAAAAGAAAAAAAAAAAATAATCACAGCCTCTTACGATCCTACTTCTCAACTGCTGATGTATTCAGAGTATCAGCTTGTAAATTGCTCCCATCTTTAAAGATAAAACAAGCTCTTGCAAGTCATACTAACCTTCGCAAAATACCAGCTAAGATTACTTCATAGACTGGAGGAGGCTGTAGGAGGAAAAGCGGGGAAGGGAATCACAGCACGGAGGCTGTGCACTGTGCGTTCTCTGAGCTTTGGACAAGCTGAAAGGCCAGCAGTGAGAGAAGATTTCTGGCTTGGATCAAAACCATGAGCTTTTATAGCAAATGTAAAAGCTAAAATCCTTACACATCAATCACAGCCCATCCTAAAGCGATACCTATTCCATAAAGACAAAAGGTATAGCAAATTTACCAGAAACAGAAAAAAAAGTAACTTCCTCAATTGAATTATATACAGAAAGTGAGTATCCAATAGTAGTACCTTCCTGCGGTACCCTGTGTCACCTGGGGGACATTAGTGGAGATCAGGGAAACTACTAGAGTATCTAAGTAGGGCAATAACCAGAACTGTTGTCTGAAACACTCAAGAGAAGACATAGCAGTAATTCAGAATTCAGTTAAAGAAAAGCATCTGAGTAAGAGCTGTTCTTTCAACATAAGTTCAACCATTAATTTGAAGGAACTTACCACTACTCAAAACTTCAGTTTGTAAAGTTTCACAGTTTCACCCAGTCTAAACCTAGCTCAGTTCCTCCTGTTCTTCAATGTGCCAATCATCTGAGGCCTGACTAGAAAACAAAAGGTCTCTCCATACACCTAGAAGCAATGAGGGGGCAATCAGAGCTAATGTCATATCTGCCCCCTTTGCAGAAGAAACTGCAGCCTCAAATAAAATCAGTTTCAAGGACAAAAATGTTCAGGGTATGGAGGAGGGAACAGATTATATAGTTCTTTGAAGAAGTTACTACCAAACTACTGACCACACGAAAGAGTTTTGCTAGTAAGTACCTAACAGACACTACAAAAGGGGCTAATTATAAACTATCCTCACCTCTAGACTGCCATCACCCCACTCTTAGATTTTATGCTAATTCAATTCAACATGATTTTGCTACTAGTACTCCCATTAAACAGTTTAATTTAAAAACCACGCACACACCACATTTTACAGACATAAGTGTCAATTACGCTTCTGACACCCTTACAGAAGAGATTACATGCTGCCAGGCTGATCACATAGAAGGCGCAGAACTACATAGTGCAGACCCATCAATCTCAAAAGCCCTGTCATCTCATTTCAAGTTTCTAACTAATAAACACTATTTCAAAAATAAATACTTAAAACACGTCTCCCGCTGAGGGTTTAGATCATGCAAAGAAAAGAAGCACGATTCTTACGATCGCAGCCACCCCAAAGATCACACCACCAATGCAGCTGTAGTAATGAGGCCCAGGGAGGAAAAACTACAGACTGCCAGCTGAGAATCTGATCTTTTCCATCACAAGTTAAACTCATAATATTTGCAGTATTTTTTACCAAAAATGTGCTAAGATGTAGTAACTATCAACACATACATTTTTTTTAAATAAATACATCAGACTTCACAGGAAATAAGAGAAGAATTCTCAAGTGAAAGTGACACATGGCTTCTGGACAATAACCATTATTTTATATCTTGTCCCACATAGTTAAGATGCAAGTGTGAACTAAATGATTGTTCAAGCAAGTTGGTATTTCTTTCAACGGTGCTGTAGTTTATATCAAATGACAAAACTGGATTCAGTTCTGCCTTGAAACACATGCAGTTGGTGATGGCAGAATCCTAAAAAACAGCACAAGTCATTTATCTTCCATCAGGAATGGATGTCCCCAACAGGGCATACACTGTGATATTCAGATAAAAACAGCAGTGATAAATATAGATAATTTGAAAAAAAAAAAATTTACTATTTAGTAGATTTTTACAACAGGGTTTTACAAATGAAAGCCAAAGCAAATGCTTTATCACATACATTCCAATGCAAGCCAGAGTAACACACAAGGAAAAACAAAGAAGAGAAAATAAAGAAATTCAGTTTCAGGAATCAGCCCCCAAATATTCAGAAGCAGACGGGCATCTAGAGAGTGTAGAAGGTGTGATTTCTCTCCTTTACACAGCTGCTAGTATTGCAGAGACAACAATGTTGTTTAGCGTTTCATACCTTACACATAAAGTGTGTCTAATGGTTCTGATTTTATGCATAAAAAAATGAAAATTTCATGCAGCTGCTTCTCAATTACGCATCTGGTTATTGTTTTGCAGCTGCAAAGCTACCTTGAAGAACTATAAAATATGGTGTGACAAGTCTGGAATAAATACCAGCAGTCATCTTGTACCTTCCTTGTGAAAGGTTGCTCTTTTTTTACCACTTGTTAAAATTCCCACATCAAGAGCTATGGCTTCTGTCACCACCACCTTTTATAAACAAAAATCTACTAATATATTTAACACAACTGAAATTTGTAAATGACTGCTTTCGATGGCACACATTAAATATACTCTAGAAATGTGTACTGAATTTTATTTTTTACTTTGTGTTGTTACTTCCAAGGAGCTGTTTTGGTAATTTGATCAGAAATCCAACACAGAGAACAATAAGTCAGCACAACATTAGTGTCAGACATCTGAAATGAGATTTTGATTTGTTAGCTCCCCAGCCATTACTCATATTACTATAAATCTATTGAATATGAAGACATTTGGTGACGAAGAACGGTTATAAAATACCCAACTATTGTAAGCAGTCTCAAGCTTGCATTTACTGACTCACACTCAGCATGTAATTTTCTAACAAAGGGAGCCGATAAGAAAAATAAAACAGATTTATTTTTCATAACAATGCATTTGAAATTAACTATTTCTGTAATTCCTCATGAGACGGAGGGTCCTTCGAAGAATTTCCATATCTAAAAATATTAATGAAGCAACAATTTGTAATTTAACTTAAAACGGAAAGGCTTAACTTGAAACAACACAATACCCAGTGGTAAGCTCTGACAAAATCTTTTATTAATTTTGTTTCAAAAATAATAGAACTCAAAATCACTGCTAGATAAGCTGGAAGTTTTTCTGCCTGCTTTTCTGGTGTGCAGGATGCAACACATGCGGCCATTACCGACAAATGTGTGTGCTCTTAGACAGCTGCCTGTTTTTCACACAGGTGCCAAGGGCTTACGTGGAAAAAAGTTGCTAAGCTGAAGAGGGGGAACAAGACATGCAGTAAAGCTAAGTAAGAGCCCCCATGCAGGGTTTACCAAGGATAATCCACTGCTTAAATACTGCTGTGCTTAAAATCTTGCCACTTCTCAGCTGCCTCTGCAAAATAAAGTTTCTTAGCACAAAACCCAGAGGAAGGAGAGAAGCAAGGGGGAGGGAGAAGAAGCAGGAATTACAAGATTCAAAACCAACCAAACAAAACACGTACACAAAGAGGAGAAAGCAGGAGTATTTTAAGGCTCATGTCCAGGGATAAAGGTCCTGCTACACAGCAGTGCGAACAGCCACTGTGTACGAAATCCTCAAATGGAAACCCTAATTGTGCCTTTGTGTGCTTTAGCTTCCAAGACAGATTAAGTTAAAGCACCTAAAAGCAACCTGAGAGCAAATGAAGAATGTCCATAAAAAGACCTACTATCAAATAGGTACCATACTCCAGACTTGCACTGTATCTGTATCACAGCAAATTCACCACGACTTTCTAAGAAAATCCTTAGTAAAGCAGGTTTCGGTGAAGACAACCCTTTAACACCTTTCCTAACTGCTCTCATTTTCCATGACTTATTTTTTCACCCAGTAGATGGGGTAAGTAAATGGGATCACTGACATATTGACTATTAAGCCTCACACAAAAAAATTACTTTAAACAACGTGACATACAAGGCATTGCCTTCGTAACTTCTCCTCTAGTTTTTCATTCTCATTGCTTTCAGATGAGTGAGATTTTTTTTAAATTGTTGGCACCACAATTAAATTTGAAATTTTTTCCAAAAATCAAACCATTTCAAAGTTGAAAAATATAGAAAAAAATATTACTGGAACTGTCAGCAATCATGATTTATGTTCTGATCATACACAGAAACATTAATTTCTATGATCGCTGTGTCAAGTAACAGGCGGTCTAAGCAAAGCACTTCACCAAGCAAAAATAAAGTATGCACAGAAACATACAGTGGCTTTTAGCTGTACACAACTGCTAAATATTTGTTGTAAGTAGGATAAGATGTAACTGTTTAGCACAAAAAAGGACAAGGCTTTTCTCTATCAGAACTCATAAGGTGGAAGATGGCATTAGGAAGAAAGAAGAGAAAATAGATACAATAAGGAAAGGGCTCTAAGAAAGCACAGGAAATCGGACAAGGGACAGAAAGATTAAACAATAGCAAATTTTGTGAAGTTTTGAAATGGATGTGTTCAAGAGATGCCTATGAAGACTGGGAGTAAGAGAGTCTTAACAGGTATTTCCTATTAATGAGAAGAAGTAGGAAAATGCAGATTCCCTCTAGTCTCAGATTTCACCACTCGGACACGGCAAAATCCATTAACTGAAAACCTGCTAAACAGAATAAGAGAAATACTCGTGCTCAATAATACTGAACATGGTTCAAAGGCAGCTCATCCACTACTAGTTTTCTATTAAATTTAAAAGGTTGTTTTCTAAATACTTACCCATTTGAGAATAGAATAGTATTAGTCAATAACTTATAGCATTATTTTGCCTGAAAGGATAGTTTCAGAAAGCCATAATTTAAGTATACTGAACTTTAATAAAAGCTGTCAGAGAAAATAAGAGGACTTATGGGAGAACTGTTCCTTAAGAGTGAGCAAGTTCATTGCATGCAGCTCCATGGAACACTATTTCAGCAACGCGTGATTTTTCAACATGTGCAGAAAAGCATAAGCCACAGGTCTCTAAAAATAACTAGTTAAAACCACTAAGTACATAGATTTTTTTGAGAAATAACTCATTACGCACAGGTGAAAAATTATTACTACACAGTGAACCATACAATGGAAAGAAATACGGAAATCACAGAAATGCTGAAGGAGGCAATTCCTCTCCTACCTACCCTGACAGAGAGAAGAAAGAATTAAATCATATAAGCAAAGCACATGATGGCAGTAAAAAAAAGGTCATCTAAGTAGCCAACAAACTCAAAAATTGAGGAGGAAATTCAGTCACTTAGAGATAACTTTAACAATGGAGGACTGGTCTGTAGGGGATACTCATAGAAAAGCTCTTCCTGGTGTAACAAAACACCCCCTAAATTCACATTTCTAGTATCCTCAGAAACGTCAGGTTCAAGGATCTTTTTCATTTTTCCTAACATAAAAGCTTTGATTAAATGGAGATAGAATTGTCACCAACAATTTCTTCATAATCTATACAAAAAAGGACATTACTAAGCTAAAGATCAATTTTTGATCCCTTCTAAACATCCACTGCTTTCAAGTGGCTTTTTTCAGCTTCTACTGGAGAGATGAACTTTCACATCAGCGATCTAAAACAGCATCTAAAAAAGCAGCCTTCCGTCTGAGTTAAACATAGCCAAAGGGAAAAAAGCCAGCAGGCTGAGACAGGAAGGAGACGGGGGGTCACATGACTGAGCTCTCTTTCAATATTTGAAAAACTGGTGAATAATAGGTGACAGGTAAATGACCTCATGGAAAGAGGCTTCAATAAACCTCTTCTGTTCTTTATAAAATACATGTTTACCTCTCCAGCCTGATATAAAAAGCATGCCTTTAGTCCAAAGCCGAATTTTATGACTTCCCTCATGCATAAGGCAATAGAAATAGGATATGCAGAGACTATATTTTGTTATACGATTTTTTAAAGAAGAGTGAATAAAAGCCTTGCACTCCATTCAATTGCATTTCTCTGTGATAGAGTGTGAACACTGCACCTGACTGATTCCTAAATGTAATGAAACACTCTAAGTGGCAATGGGCAGCACTCTATTGCTTTTGTTAAAAATCAGAAAAAGATACGCATGCCAAGCTTCCAGCATCCATTTAGGATTGTCAGCATTTTCCTCCACCTCTCTAAGTTCTCTCCTGATTCAAAGAGCCAATTGACAGTACATAGTAACACCCTCCTGCATAATTATAATCCCTCTCAGCTTTGTCCACCTACTAGTTTAAAATGATGGCTCCCTTAATACCTTCTCCACCAGGCAGAACACAGAGAACAGTGCACGAGCTGAAGCAGACTCAAGGGCGTCTGGTGGGGAAGGCTAGAGAAAATGATGGACCCCGAAATGATGCCCAGTGCCCCTGCCCAGCACAGGCAATGAAAATGCGCACACACTAATAGTCTTGAGTATTTGTATGGATATGTAAGGATTTTTTTCCTTGTACCAATACTACAGTATGAGGAAAAGAAATAGCAAGAAAAGAAATGCCTTCTCTGGCTAAACAAGCCCATAACATACCATGGCATTAAGTGAGAATCAGATCAGAAGGCTTAATGCGGGAACAGCCAGATGATCCTACATTTCAGACAAAAACTCAGCTCCCAAATATTTCACTTTGTTCTGTTAAATAGCTGCACTAGAATAGTAAGAACTTGTTTACAGGTTGTGTTTCTTCAGATGGCAGATCAAGCAATGCCATACTGTTGTAGCAAAACAACACAACGTCTTTTCCTTTTCTCTCTTGAAAAGGAATTTTAACATGAAACACAAAACCGTTTGTGACTGCATTTCTTGGTATTCTGTAAATATTGCTTTCTCTACAAGAGTTGCACCTGAAAATTGCTTAGCACGTAAAAGGCAATGAATTCCTTTGGGCCTAATTCTGTATTCCTTATTGTGTACGACTTCTTTTGAAGTCAATATTAGTGATGTCATTTTAATTTTCTTCACATCTGCCAGTCTTATCTTAGACGAAAAAAACCCAATCCTTTAATTCCATTAAAAAAATCCTTGTAGACTGCCTTTTGTGCTGTCGGTAAGTTTTGAAAATCTTTATGTGAAAATTAATATTCACTGTATCCAGTGTACATATTAATAGAGAGAGCAACAGAGGAAATGAACAAACTGTAACAAAACTGCTGATACTGGACAAAGGCAAACCCTTTCAAGAACACTTGCATTAACACCTTCCTGACAAGTGAAGACAGACGCAAAAATTATCTAATCCCATCTCTTTCCATTGCACCAACAGGAAATCTAACAATAGCAAAATTGGTGACCACAGGCACTGCAGCAGTACAGACAGCTCTGTCAAGCCTGCAGTATTTAGTGAAGTTGTGTGAATACCACATTTCATAAAGACTTCCATGGCAGCAACTTCTATCCCTTTATCTGTATCCCTTTATCAGACACACAGACCCAAGCGAGTAATGTAATGCCGTAAGATTACAAAGGAGAATAGTTGTTTCTCCCGTATTCATGATGACAGGTCTATAAAGAACCTCCTTTCACAGGAAAAATACTGAACCTTTGACTTTGAAGTTTTGATAACTTTATTCTATTTTTATCTTAAAAATACATTGGCAAGCATCCTTTCTTGTTTGCAGAAGCTAAAGTTAAGGACAGCTGCAATGTGGCATACAGTATCTAAACCACCAGATTTTTGAGCAGGACTTGGCAGGGGTGATTGGCCTCTCTTTTCACCGTCTTTTACTGCAGAACGCCTGTCTATCAAGAAGAAGCCGCCTCCATTGGTTATTTTCTTTTGGAATATTTTGTGCCTCCTGTAGGCTGAATTCTTTTGTTTCGCCCATAACTTTTTACTTTGTGTGGTTGCATATTCAGAAGATGGCAACTCATATCAAATTGTGCAGATAAACCTGAGTGACAGAGATACTATTAGTCTGAAGGATCATAAAGATGATAAATCTGATGAAATCTTGGAACAGCAACGACCACGGTAGCAAAACTTGTGTTCTTGATGCTTAGTTTTCAAAGTGCATGTTAGAAGTACAAGGACAGCATGCTATCAGAATGATTACGAGGATGTTAATTATTTAGTGGCTCAATAGAGTGTGTCAATCACTTCAACATGAAATAGCTTCCACACGATAGACCACAGTTCTTTAATGCCCAATAATGCAGCGTGCTTGCATGCAATTATATAAAAGTACCACAGACTAATAATATTTCGAAGTGTTAACAAGTCAACCCAGTTAAAATACATACAATTTACCTGATAAAGTTTGATTAGCAAGTAATTAATTTGTTTTTATATTTCACTTTTCATTATTTAAATTTCAACAGGTTTGGTTTTGTTTTTTTATAGATCAATATTTCTGTGATTTGCAAAGCAGGCAAGCCACAGAGGGTATTTAAAATAAATCTGGCATCATAAAACAGAAAAGATTCACTGCTTTTCAGGGAGTAATTTATTTCTCCAAATAGTTATAGGGATCAAGAATAGTAATAGTTATTGGATAGACCAATCCATTTATGAGTATAATCATGAAGAGGAGAATTTAAGTGCTGTAAGATTTATGAAAAACCTGACACAACTTCAATTAGCATTTCTTAATTTTCTCAGACATCCAGACATAAGAAAACCCTCCAATTCTATGAGCTTTGCTTTGGGTCAACATTTTTCAGCTTGCGCTGCAAATGACCGTAACAGTAGCCTTTAACGTTTTTGTTTCAAATATATTTTCAAATATACTGGTTGACATAAGAAGGTTTTGATTACTGAAAAATGTATCACCTTAATAAAGTTCCAGAGACCTAGCAAGACATTATGCTAATCCTATTCAGCTACTCGAGGCCTGATGAGATCTTTGATATAAGTAGTGCTAATTTACTTTCCAGTGCAAAACTGAAATGCATTTAACTAAGTGGCTTGTCCATTACGTAAAACATAAACCAAAAAGCCTTCCTGTTACTAGACAATTAGACTACAGTAACGTCTGTCCTCTAACATTTTGATGTATGATATATTAACAAAAACTAAATGAAAAGAGGAAAACTATGCAAACTACTATTAACTTAAAGTAGAAAATTTCTTTCAGAGTTAGAATTGGGTGACAAACATACTTGAATGTATTTCCTTTTGAGAGAAAAGGTATTACATAAATTCATTTCTGACCCACGTTACCATCTTACGTTCACCACACTAAAACAAGGATGTTGTCAGAGAACCAAAACGAAGTTCCAGAAGCATGGTCTTCTCTCTCAGACACTGTGAAGTCCCTTTGTGATGGTTACTCAACTCACCTTTTTTTTCTCCATATGGACAAACCTATACACGAGCAAACATACATTTTTATAATTCTCTCCTACATATTTTATATCTTCATAGAATCATAGAACAGTTAAGGTTGCAAGGACCTCTGGCGACCGTCTAGTCTAACCAACCTGCTCAAAGCTGGGTCAGCTCAAGCATACCGAGTCCAACTGGGTTTTGAATATCTTCAAAAAAGGAGAGTCCACAACCTTTTCTTCCTTTGCTTTTTAACAGAGCAATTTTTTATTTGAAAACAACTTCTTATGCATGTTCATTTACTTCAGTTCCTTAGGTTATACCAAGTATACAACAACAAATAATTTACTTCAGAAACCATACATGAAGTTATTCTGAACTCTGAGTTATTCAAAACGACATAAATAATGTTAATTAAAGAGTGCATACAAAACATTTTAGAAATAAAGTTCTAAAGAAATTTGCTGTTAGGAACTGTTGTTCACATCTGAAATTAGGCATATGTTTATGGTCTGGATAATATATCAAACCTTTTCAACAAGCATCAATTTGAAGATCGTGTACAACTTATTAGAAAGCAATTTATTTTCCAGATTGCTATCTAGTGAAGCAGATTCCTCCCATTATCAGCCGACTTACTTAGTCTCTGAGCAGCCTCCAGGGCATCATTTGCAGAATCAGCTACAAAAAATCTCTGAACTGTAACCCCATGGTCTGCCATTAGTTTTTTGCTTTGGTACTCCTGCAGGTTCAGCCATCGTCTAGGGGTTAATTGAACAGCCTAGAAAAACGAGAGGGGAAAATAACATAATGCTCATTAAGAACAGTTCACGAGACAGCCAACTGAGCTCTTCCACCTTATGGTTATCTCAAACCAGCAGTTAAACAACAGTGTTTCAGAGAAAAGGTAAAATATGTATTGATTTACCTAAGTGCTGTTTCTTAACATTTGTGCATTCAAAGCACTCTGAAAGCTACAGATATTTTTTAAAAGCTACACAAGGCTCACTGGGTGATCTTGGCTAGACAAAATGTCTTGCATTTAATATCAACACAGACTGGTAAACTTGGCTTGAACACTTAAAGTCTATTTATGTTTTTATGTTACCCTCTGCTATAAAAATATTAACAGACTGTTATCTTAAATCAATTGTTTCATATTAAATACCCTTATTTACACTAAATTTTACATAATTCTTCCCAATAAAATTATTTCCAATGATTCAATGCATTTATTGCAGCATATCTCAGAAGAAAACAACTGACATGGAATTAGCATCCTCTTGTAGGAAACTATATACCAATATACGAATTTTCAGTGGTCTGTTATCTATGCTTAGTTGGTTACACTTCTAAGCATATTCTGTTGAGCACAACCATGTCAGCCATGCAAAGCCAACAACAGTTGGAGAAGAATTTACCTTCCATTTTCAACATGCCAGTTTAGATGCTTACATGTGCATATATATATATATATAAAAGTATATATCATAGACACAAAGATATGGCAACCCTACACACCCACAGACATCACCTTTGCTCGCCTTGTCAGTAAACATTGAGTATAGACACTTTAAAAGTCACAGGATCATTACGATTTTAAGAAAGGACACATTCTCCACACAGTATAAATTGTTACAGACAAAAGCAGTAATTAAGGAGCTCTCACTGACACCTGGCAACGGTATAATGGCAAAGGTGTCACTGATTCCTGGCAATGGTATAATCCCATTTTGTGCCAGCAAAAGATGTTCTTCCCACATGGAGAGACGAATTGTTTTTCTACTGGCAGATGGCCCACAATCAGTTCTTGGTTTCTCCTGAAGTAAGGAGCACAGTATGCAAGCTAGCACTATATATTTAGATATGCTAGACAAAGAGGATTATTTACTATACTAATACTTTGATCTCTACCAGCGCGATAAAAAATATTATCCTAATGCAACTTTATACTGAAAACAAAAAACCTCCATGCTACAGTCTTTCAATAATACATAACCTTTTCACAATACTAGAATTTTAAATGCTGTTATATCAAAAGCAAACCTCCGTCCGTTCCTGCTTGCTTTGAAACATAGCACAAAAGACTGATGCATAAAGAAAATGCAAAACCCATCTTTTACAGTATATAACCACATGTTTTCTGTAAAAGTGACTCCCACAGAACTTAAACAGTTACAAATAGCTAAGAACGACACATTTTAAATTCTTTTAACCATAACCTGGTTAACATATTTTAGAAGAGTAAACCAACATATTGTCAGTATGCTCTGTGGCGATCTCTCATTCTAGAGAGATCATACAGGTTCCTCATACAGGAACCTCAGTATGTTTTATATTCCTCCATGTTATTCCCAGACAATATGTTATTACGCTTATGCAATGCCTTCAAACGTAGGGTCAAAATTTAAAGTCACTTTCATAACTGTTGACATTTGTTTTCCTATTATAAGTGGTCTGTTAGGCTCTAATAGCTATTAATTCATGACCATTTCCACAAAGGGATTGACACAAGGAGCCAAGAGGGACCCTGAAGGTCAATTCTAGCTTCATATGAAAAATGGTCAGAGAATTTCAACCAAAAGCTGATGCGACAAACCCATAGTTTCTATCAAGCTACAAAAGAACTTTTAGCATGACTGCAGAAAATACAAGTTGTATTCCTGAACAATCATTAACCTTCTCTTTTTCTTCGTTTCCCTAAAGACTACCTCATAATAACAGTATTATTATTATGAGGACTTCAGAATACGTAATTGTTGATGCATGCGTATAACCCATAGACACACACGTGCATGCTGAAGAGAAGCATCACCTGAATCTGCACAGGCAACCATGAGTCTACTAACATATTATTTGACCACTGCCGTAAGGCTAAAATACATTTCCAAAAGCCCCCGCTTCCCCTTTCAGCTGTAGCAGCCGCAAAAGAAAGAACATCCCAACGTCAATGAGAAGCCGACCACCTTTGCGGAGGGAGGGAGGGAGGGGAGGAAGGAGGAAAAACCAATACACATCTCCATCTGACTAACTGGCTTTCAGCCACTCTGCTCCCATTGAAAGTTGCATCTGATGTGTGTGCTCCCTCCTCAAGGCCCCAGGCTACAGCAGGAGAACATCTACAAAGACATTTCTCAATCCATTTCTCTTGAGCAACAAGGAATTTACCAATCCAGCTTCCAGGGTTCAGAAAAACAAGCTCACACCTTTAGTTAAAGCGGATTGACTTATAGCAAAACAAACAAACCCATCAATTCTAATTTAAATCTGAAAGGAAGAAACCTTGATTTAAACAATCAATTATACCCAAATTCTGTATTTGTACTTTCCAGAAGAAAGATTAATTCGCCTCAGCTAGAAGTTGATTTGAAACAAAGGATAAGTCTATGCCAAGTTTGACGGCACTTTTTGCTCATCTGTTATATATTTATATATCTTATAGACACAGTTATTTATTTTTCTGTTATGTAATCCTGTATTTACTAGGAGGCAAAAGATCTTTGAGGCACATGTCAAGCTGGTCTTGAATAGAATTAAGTAAATATAGAAAAAACAATGTTAAAGTTCCTGTATTAAATAAAAAGCTGAGTTAACAGTTTTACTAAGGATTTCTGTTATATATATATATACAAAAATATATATATACAAAAGTATGTTTACTTAAAATTTATTTTTCTCTTATGCTTAACTGTGTTTATTTACAACTAACTGGTTTATATAAAGCTTTCTACAGCTAAGTAATACAGCTGATAAAATTTTGGTCACTGGATTTAATTTAAGAACAAGTATTCAAAACAGCTTTTATTCATCATTTAAAACAACAAATCAGTTTCATGTGTGTGTTACTAAGCTGATCTAAATTAAATAAACAAAAAGGAAAATATTCAAACAATCTTATTCCAGGGCAGACTTTCGTTGCAGTTGCTTGACAAAAGTCTCTTTCCACACAACTTGTTTTCAAATTTTCTGTTTGGGTAGGAATTAAGTATTTCAGGAATTTGCAATGCAGCACAGTGTCAGCTGATATCTCCAGTGTTAGCTCAAACCAGCAAGGTTTAAGTAAAAAAAAAAAATAAATAAAAATAAAAATAAAAAAATCTTTTAAAGAGTCTCTTAAATAATATGGACTGGAAAGGGCCACCACCTAAAAAAGGGCACCAGTAACACCTCACAACATGTGACAGAAATGGAACAGAGATGACAGCAAGAAAAGCAGCCGAAGCTCTATTTATTTTATGAAGAAAGGTCATCTCCAGAGCCACCCATCTGGTGTGCCCCACTCCAGTGTTATCTCAGCTCCAGCCTAGTTAATGAATAAAGCAAGCAGAGGTAACTTGCAACAAGCTCTGTTTCCAGACACCCTTTGGCATGTTACAAAAGCTTTTGGTACGTATTTTCAATTTGTAAAATGGCTATAATTCAAAATGTTCTGCAAGGATACCCCAAGTCATTACTGAGATGTTAAAAATCATATTACACACACATACAGTATGTATGTATATATACACATAAGCTTATGGATTGTTCTCTTATAAAAATTAAACAACTAATATTAAGATATTATGAGAATACTTCCTTTATAAATTATGAACCAGACAGGTCTGAGGAACAGAGACAGGAAATAAGAGAATAATTCATTTGAAAGAACTGCCAAAGCAGTCCTAAGGGCAAAAAAACAAACATCTGGCCAAGAACTGTTTGCACAAACTTAAGGTTAGTAAGCACATACATTTTTTTCCACTCTTATTTTATACGATTCTAAGAGAGACCACCTTACTGAGTGCCAACTGAAGATTTTCAATCAAGACTTTCCACAAAAGACAAACTCCTGGTTGTGAACGAACTACTCAATAAAATTAATTAGTACAGCCTACCACTGTATGCAGGAGTACAACATATTTAAGAAACCAACTGTGACAAAATCTGTATTAGAAGTTCTAAAGAGCAAATAGTGTGGAAAAACTTGCCTTGAAGCACTTGCAGTATACACATCATCTGCCCTTGAGAAGAGCAGGCAAAATAAAGTCATTACAAAAGATGACATAAAGCAAAAGCTTTTAATCTGTGCAGATGACTACTCTTTCAAGACCATCTTGAAAAGTCAAAACAGTTGCAAACATACGCATTTCAGGCTTAAGGCACAAAAAAGTGACCATGAGATATTAGAAAACTGAGTAAACAGATGATTCCCTGAACTAATTCCCAAATCAAAGATGTTTTGGTTGCAATAAATATATGTCTGAACGATTTACAAGGGAGAGCAATATCAATTAATACAAGAATCTTGAAAAATCCTTGCCAGATGAAGTTCCCAACTCTCCTTTATATGTGTTCCCAACGCACATTTATACCAAGCATTCACAAGAATCTGACGTGGGCTTCAAACAGCTCAAGTTTCTTGGACATTATAAATTCCTACACATCCTACAGCTAAATATACACCTGAGACTGACCATAACAGTGCTACTGCACAAAGGTACAGCCTTAAGACAGCCTAGACAAGAGTCTACAAAGTTTTGAAAGAAAGCTATTTCCCACACCTAGTCTTCTATAGGGAGCAATAATGCATCCCTTCCCCCTGAGACTTCTTAGGAGGACACTTCAACGCAGCACAGAACACAACTCCAGCGTCACGTGCCTTTGTGTTATTTGTTTTCCCATTCTGCAGCTCTACTCTTGTCAACAATTTAATTGCTCTCAGCAGCATTAAACTCATCTGTTTAATGCTAGATTCATCAATTGGTGCTAGATTCACCAATGCAGTCCTGTCTCTCATGAAAGACAGGCTGAGGAATTAGGTTGTAAACTATCAGCAGGAAAAATAATTTCAATCTGAAAGAGGGTAGGGGAAAGCAAGTAAAAGGGAAACTAAAGCACAGGAAAGCAGAGGCTACCTTCTAAGAATTTCTGTTCATTATTGATTCTCATCACCTTCTATTCCTATCTTAAATACTTTTATCTGTTCTACCCACATACTAGTCAGAAAACCATACTGGAAAATACTGTACATCTCTCAGATCTTTCTATGCAGCTTTGTCTAACATTGAAACACAGTATATTCCAACAGTTTAAGATATATCTGTGTTTCATCTGTTTCTTTATTGCAAGGTCACATTGGAGTACAAGGAGTACATTCTGTCACTCCAGCCTGTGAAGAAGAGACTGGAAAAAGTATGAGGACTTGAGTAAAATCTGACTCCTTATGTGACATCTTATGTTTCATCTTCATAAGATGACAAGCAAGAAGTAGAAAATTTTCCATTGGTGGTGTTTTTCAGTTATCCTTAAGACATTTTTTCTAACAAAAACGTTTAAAAGCATCTTACCAAACTTACATACATTCTCATTACTGTAACTACACATTAACCTTGAATATTAACTTCTGTCAAGCTCTGAACAGCTCAAAGAAGGCCTATAAGTTTAAATACAGCTTTCTAAACCTCTTATTAGTGGCATTTTACTTCTTAGCATGTTAGCTACAGTTTCTGTAACAAAGAAAAACTTAAAATCACGTCAGTAAACGTAAATGAAAATCCCGACAATATGTTTTCACGGAATGGAATAAAGAGAAACTCAAACTAAAGGATTAGTCCTTTGAAAGCACATTCTTCTTAGAAGGCTAAAATAAATATCATTCACGGCTCTGCTGAAGACTTCCAGCAGACCTTATATTACTACAAGAAAAAAAAAAAAAGCTTTCATATGAGCTCTTTATGTGTTGTACATCGCTCTTATTTGAGATTCAGATATGCCAGATAAGTTGAAAGGGTGGTTTTTTTCTTTATTTTAAATCACAAATAAGCTTTAAGAATAAATCAGTTCATAAAACTAAGAAAAGCACCACTAACAGTCAACATCCACATTTTATATAATTTATTATTTAAAATAGTAAAGTTTTTAAGAGGAATTAAATTCCAATTAATGAGATATGTCTTAAGATTAAGTTTGTAACATAAGTGCTTATCAAAGAGATTAATATACATAAATAGGACTCTATTACAACTGATAACGTTTCCTTAGAGCCTGACAACAGCATCACAAATCCCAAAACTCAAGTAAGTGGAACCAAAGGCCTCAACTGAAGAGTAACATAAAGTGAGATGAAGGCCGAATTATTTAATAAAATAGAAGTTTCACACTGGATTTTATCCTGCTGGCTAGAATTATTTAGCATTTTCCAAAAGCACAAAGAAATGGTATTATTGGGGTTCACCTCTAATCTCCCTTATCCAACCTCCAAGATCTTTGTTACTAGTCAGAATCCCAGTAATCTGGACCAGAAGTCTATAGAGTGACTAGGATTTTGGAAAACTACTGTTACTAGTAATTGCGTATTTTGTTCTGAACATGCCTTCTGTTCAAAGTTACTTCTTTATATAACTACATACCATGTTTGCTCCGATTATGTACATACAGCATCATTAAAATGAGTGGCACACACATCAAAAAAATCAAACATCTCCTTTGGACCATCTTAACAAGGCCAGGTGTTACATAACTGTATCAGTCGTTTATTGACTTCCGCTACAGAAAAAATTGATTGTTCACATAACCTGCTTAATCTCTTCTTTACCACCTTTTTGTTTGGGTTTTTTTTT
>VYZM01002469.1:1619977-1691688 GCA_013398915.1 Dromas ardeola | reverse complement strand
GTCCAGAGGAGGGCCACGAAGATGATCCGAGGGCTGGAGCACCTTTCCTGTGAGAACAGGCTGAGAGAGCTGGGGTTGTTCAGCCTGGAGAAGAGAAGGCTCCGGGGAGACCTTATAGCAGCCTTCCAGTACCTGAAGGGGGCCTACAGGAAAGCTGGGGAGGGGCTGTTTGCAAGGGCATGTAGCAATAGGATAAGGGGCAATGGTTTTAAACTAGAGCAGGGCAGGTTTAGATTAGACATTAGGAAGAAGCTCTTTACAATGAGGGTGGTGAGGCACTGGAACAGGTTGCCCAGAGAGGTGGTGGAGGCCCCATCCCTGGAGACATTCAAGGCCAGGCTTGATGAGGCTCTGAGCAACCTGATCTAGCTGAAGATGTCCCTGCTTACTGCAGGGGGGCTGGACTAGATGGCCATTAAAGGTCCCTTCCAACCTAACAGATTAAAACTGTTTCTGTGATCTAGTTTAGGAAGAATTCTTGCGTATTTTCTTGACAAAACCAGAATTTCCATACTTTTGTCCATAGCATTTCGGGATTGCTTATTTCTTATAGTTTGTATCAAAACACTGTAAGCAATCTTGACCTCAAGCATCAGCATTTGATTTTAAAATCTTCCGCAGGTACAGGTGAAGACCTTTTAAGAGTTAAGTTCCATTATTTATTCCCGCCAATGGGAATTCATTTTAACTGAATTAAAACAAAGGCAACACACAAGCTCTAGTTAACAGTTATAGGCCTTTTAGTTCCAAATTTATTACTTAAAATACACCACACAAAATATCTCGAGCAGTAAAATGCAGTATGTCTCAGAGAAAAAAAAAATAAAATATCACAGTACCCAGTTCTTCAAAGGCTACAACATTTTGATCAATAAACTGTAGGGGCAATTTATCGTTTTATACTACTGAACCATATACTCACTTTTCAGAATGAGTGAGATCTGTCGCTGCAATTGTTAAGGTTTACGTAACTCTCAACCTCAAATAAAATAAAATAAAAACCGACCATGAAATATGGCACTACATCGTTGTTTACTAAAGCTAGACAGTTTGTTCTGGTGGATAATTATTAGTATTCCTAACAGCTATATGACTCAAACAATTGTCTATGTTAAATAACCAAATGATTCTCTTCATGTGTGAAAAAAATAGAAAAGCTGGGGGCTTGGTTATAAAAGGAGCACAAATACTGTTAATATTATTAGGATTTCTACTGTTAAATTGTTTACAAAAATTAGGCTCAGACAAACAGTTGAGAGGATGGACATGAGCTTCGAAAGCGTAAGTCTTATTTAAGCATGCAAACTTTAAAAAGTTTCAAAAGACTGAAACAGGCAACTGTTCAACTGTTTCTGCTCAGAAGTCCACATTACTGAAAATGTAGCAATTATGTTGAGCAAACAAATCTTGATAGCAAAGCCCAAAGTTAAATCCTATTTTGGAAAATCTTTGCCCGGCATTGCCTTAACATTGTTTTTCAATTACCCAAATGAGCTTATTCAAAATTGAGTATTCTGAAGCTTCTGGAAACACTAATCTACCCTTTAAGACATGCTTAGACTGAAGAAGTGTTATCAGCTCAATCCACAGGCAGTTTAGTGACATTTAAACAACAGCACATTCAAGCAATCGACCAGTTCCTCCCTGTGTGCTTCTGCAATCCAGGAAAACTACTGCTGCGTTAGACCTGCAGTCTTCCAACCAAAGCTGACACCAGTTTAGACCTCACCACCACTCTCCCATATATTGCTGACATACCCTCACACAGCTATACAGCCCCTCTGACAGCCAAGTGCTTTGTATTACTTGAAACCAAGAAGTGAAGGTAGTGGAAGAAGTCATTATTACAGGGCTGTGGTTTCCCATTTCTGCTCAGATGACCCAGTGGCAAGCTGCCACCACGGCTGCCCGGCTGCTCACTCCCATGCCCTCCCTCGTGTCCCCCGAGCCTGAAGCGGAGCTAACCCATCAGAAAGCTGCTTTTGTTGCCAACTTGACACCATGTTCCAACCCACCAGGGGACCTGGTGAGGATGAGAGCTAGTGTAAGGGACACCCCAGCAATGCAGTTGTGGGGGCAGGACCACTCCTTCTGACAGCAGCCTGCCCTTACCCTGGGGCAGCAGAGACACTAGAGCACACTGCCTGTTGCAAACCGAGCCTGGGGATGACAACATGAAACTACATGCTAAGGACTCAACTGCACATTTCCTTCTGAAGCAATTACGCAAATTCACTGCATCTCACTATAGAGGACAGTAACACTCCAGAAGAGCTACAGTTCAGAAGTCTACAGTTTGAAACAGTCAAAGGATTTTTATTTTTTTTATTACTATATTAAGTGTTTGTGTCACCATTTTAATTCTAGTTCATGCAATCAAAACAAGCGCTTAGTTAAATCTTCCCCTGAAGACTTTCATACAGTTCAAGGAAAAGGCAATTTCTCTTGTCATGTTGCAAGGTTCTTTCAATAGGAGCCACTGCAAAACAGAGATAGGAAGGCAGGAATCACAGCGTATCACAGCAGGAAACATCAAGATGGTGACAAACATCAAAGAAATAAAAGAAAGAGCTTTCTTGAACGAGTAAGATGTCAATTTTAGACAAGGAAGCTATTTTAACTGAAAAGCTAAAGGAGGTATATTTAGTCATCTCATCCTTTTTGGTTAAGAGAAACTACCTTCTCTTCCATCGCCAGACAGCAGTGATTATTCTAATACAACATAATAAAGCAAGAATATAAACTACAGATCACTTACCTGTAGATAAAAAAGCATGCTAAAAACTAATAAATGCCAGTTGACATCACCTGTCTGTTGAGAAACAGGCAATCACCAATTACTAACAGAATGTGAATTTGTTTAATGATTATGCTAATTTACTGAACTCTTATTAGACAGCTATACAGGCAGTATTGATGAGTTTCATAAGGCATTATAAAGTATGGCTGAATCGTTTCAAAACAAATTAAACCAGAACATATTGTACACAATTTAAAGCAATGACAAAAGCCTGGCAGTGAGTGAATCTGCAGGATGAGCTCTCTGAAAAAGGCACAAGTTTTCAGAACTATAAGGACCTAAAAACCTACTGCTGCAGGAGCAAACTTCACATCTATGTGCGTGCGAATTTACAGCCTGGTACTGTAACGCTGATGAACACAGGTGAGAGAAGGTGCCCATCTGGCATACAGGTGTCAGCTCTTTTTAAACCCTGGCAGAGGCACACGCTGAATTGGGCATCTGTTAACATACACCTGCTCTAACAGGTAGCGACTGTTTGAGAAACTGTGTCAGAGATGATAGACCAGCTCTATGGAGCTCAACAGGGCAGAGGTTGAAGGACTCAGATCAGGGACACTGAAGAACGTGGTACATTGCTTTTTCCGCACAACCACCTATCGTACATTTTTGTTGTTGTTGTTACTAATAAATTCTAACCTATCCAGAGGAAGGACAGAAAAAGACTGTCCACCTGCAGATTTTGTGCAGTGCGACATGGCCCTGAAAACAAAAGCAGCTATTAAACTTTCAACTCATAATGTCTCTTTGCTTGTGTTGGGGCTGCATGTACTTCCCTCTTTTCATTTCTTAAGAATTTTAAGTTCCTAAATTAAGAAGGAACCAGAAATTGTTCTTTCACTCAAGAAAAGAATCACTACAAGCAATATCTGTCAATTTGTAATAATTTATTCATACACAATTTAAATGAGAAACAATATTACTTTCTCCTTCAAATTTCAGGTCTTGCCAAAGGAGTTTTATTTCACTAATATTGTAGAAATGAACAGCAACTGATATCAAATAAATACCTATAAAATACTCTCTACATGATACGGCCATATAAGCCAGGCTTCTGCTTTTTAAGGAGAAAATATGAAATTGGACACAAGAGACTGCAGCGGGGTGCACTTTTAGTCAGAGTAAGAAGGTCTGACATTTATGTGTAATACAGGACAGTTCAAAGTAGCAAGATCCTGCAGAAACCATTCAGAAAAAGAACAGTTTCAGCCTCAACCTGAACAGCCTACCCTGAATGTTAAAATTAACCTGCAAGAGTGAATGATTTAAAAGAAATAAACCTACTGGACTTGACCCAAAGTAAAGTCATGAATCAAACTCCCTCAACTCTCCCTCGATTTCCTCACCGAAGTGGGTGAGCCTTCCCAAAACTCACTTACTAGCTGAACTGTCAGCTTTGCAAGATAATTGAATCTAAAAATACATGGCTCTATGCGAGCTTTTTAAGATTTTTCAGATTAAAACTCAAATGCCATCATGACTGGGGGGATTGAACATTAAATTCGCTACCCACTACCTCAAAATTAATTCATTAATAACTATGTAAAATATTCTTGAGGATTTACCTCTTCCATCTCTAAACAAACATTGCCTGCCACTAAACAAATATTTAACTGTAATGACATATTTATCAATGGGAAATGTATCATAATACTTCAAAATCCCTCTTTATTTTTGGTTCAGCATTTTCTTTCCTCTCTCAACGGCGAAATCTCTCGGCTAGGAAAGAGGAACATCAGGAGCGTGTCCATCAGTTCTGAAGTGGCTGGATGCTGTCGAGGCTTTCTTTGCTTTATTTTTCTCTTTCATTAAAACCCACCTTCTAAATCTTTCCACAGTGGCTCCTGGCACAAAACAGTATAATTTTGCTGTGCTTTAAAAAATGTCACAGAAGCAGAAGAGGACTCCAGAAGACAGCACCAAACTCATTCACGTATTATTCACAACTAAAACTTAGATTTACAAAGCCATATAGATTGGACTTAAAAAATGAAACAGTATCTATTCAGAAACCTTTCCCTTTTAAATAAATCATAGCAATATGCACGTGAAAAACAAAGTTTTATAAGCATCTCAGTTATGTCTTGGGTATTTCACAGTATTGCAGAGAAAATACTAAGGATTATTTGAGCTTTGCCAGTCCCTTAGTAAATGTACTAAGGGTGGAAGTGGAGCTGAAAACTCTGAACTGCTATTTTAACAAAACCCTAATGCCTCTCTTAACAGTCCTCCTGAATGTTCCTGCTAGCTGTCAACTACAAGAAACCTTTTTACTTCAAGGGTTACCAAATGTCTGTCTCTCCACCTCTCTGTCCTACTGTGTTCTTTTGATTTTATCTTGTACTCCTCCTTGTCCTTTTATAATCAGTCTGATTGCAAACTGATTGATCCCAAGCTTAACCTCTGCACTCCCCTGGAAATGATGCAGCGTGGTGTGATGTTCCTACGCTGCAGATCTCATTTGGGTCATTAGCTCAAGGAAAAAAAAAAAGAAAAAATAGAAACTACACAATTCTGTTCCAGTGTGCCTTTAAAATCACATTTATAAACTCAGCTTTCTGATTTATCCTTCTGTTTACTTCTCGTGCAAGGAAGCAGAGACAAGAATGAACTTGAAGCAAGTCCTTCACTCATTGCAGATTTAAAGTCTCCAGTAATGATTATACTTTACAGACTTATTTACAGCTTGCTTACACACAGGGATTTTGACAGCTATTCTGTAAAATACACTATCCCACCCACTAAGCTCCATTGTAAACTACCAGGAACATGCGCAGGGTCAGACTTGAGCTCCTTCTATCATCCTTATTCTCCTTATCTCAGAAAACCAGAATCTGAGCCCACATCCTTGTGCACTACAAGGCAGATCCTAGCAGCTACCACCTGGATGATCTTCCTGGATGTCTGCTGATACGGTTTTGTGAGGACTGCAGTCCTCAAAAGTGAAAGAGGAGATGGTGGAAAGAACGCGCGCTTGGACTGTAGGACCCTGACCTCACTATTCCATTTCCCATACCTTGCCAGCCAATTGTTCAGCAGTTGCTTCAGTCAGGCTGCTACAGATTGACCCCCAAATTAAGGAGGACAAAGCCAAATCCCTGACATCCTGCATCCTGCACCTCCACCCAGGGGAGTATGGAGGCTTCCATTTACATGCAAACACCAAAATAGAAATTACTGCAAATTAAGTGACAGCACACTTTTGACCCTGACAAGTTCTCTGATGCATTCTGTTTAGCATTTAAAGGCTGACTGAGCAGAGCTGAGTATACTCAAATCCCACTAAAGTTCACCTGAGCAGTGAACATTAACAACTTGTGAAAAACCCAGCTGAAACATGGCAGGCTCCCTATTTTATGAGATTATGTGAGAGCTTTCTGGTTTGAACAACAAGCCTAAGGTCACAGAACAAACAGGATGTCAACAAAACAAAGCAGCCTGCCCAAACGCAAGGCTGCTAGTGCACTCAAGGGGGCAAAGAGCTTTGCACAAGGTAGGGAATATGCCCTCCCCACTTACTTCAGAAAACATATGCAAAACATTTATTTTTCTTGCATTCTTTAACCAAACTTCAGCAGAATAAAACAGCATTTAAAATACTTATTGTACATCCACATGTGCCCAAGAAGCAAGCATGTCTACAGAAGTTTTATACTTCTGGAACCAATTTTCAGAGCCTTTGCTTGGGTAAAAGAAACAAGAATATGAATTCACAGATTCAATTTCTGCTTTTGTCAATGTGCTCGCCACCAGTAGCACTGCTTTGCATTAGTAATTAATTTTACTCAGATTATGTTCATTTGGTTATTTAAAACTTCAAAGCTTTAGGAAAAGCATACTTTCCTGACCTAAAAAGTAAGGGCTTTGAAGTATCTGATGCAAATAAACTCACTACCATACACAACTGCATCATCAGTTGCAGAAAATACTGTAATATTTTTCCTTGATTTGCAAATGAAAGAAGATTGTTGGTGATATGCACCACCTATTCGAAAAGTGAAATGAGCTATCTTCTCCACATAAATCAGAAATATTCTTTTATTTTAAATATCTTGAGGGGAAATTTAATATTTTTGCTCTCATCTTATGAAGTGTTTTGCATTCCTAATTTTTTTACAAGATTTAAATTATACTTTTATGCAACTATGAACAAATGCTTTAACTATTAAATATAGCCAGGTAAAAATAATTCTATAAATATTTTACCACCAACCATGAGATATAAAGAGCATGCTTTTCAGAGTATCCCCACTATCAATATTTTGTACACTTCATCCTAATAAGCTTCCTGAATTGTTAGGAAACTCAAAGTATGGTCAATGGGTTGATCAGAAATGTTTCCGAATTCCTGACTCAAGTAATCGTATCTATCAAAGAAGCTTTTCTCGCCTACCATACCCTGGAAGAACACTTCAAGTGTTAGGAGTCTCTGATATTTTAAGAAAAGCAACAATAAAATGCCAATTTATACAATTTGAGCTCCATTTCTCATCACAGAGAAGTAAATACGAAACATAATCAGTTTTTTATCCCAGGCTCTTTAATACTTGAAGTCAAATCATGATAATTTCCATGCTACCTAATTATGTCATCACAGAAGATTATGACTTCGAGCACTAAGCAGCATAGCATTCCCAAGCAATAAAGATGCAAATGCCCACAGCAGTATATAAAGAAATATAGTAAAGTATCTACAGAAAGATTTCTACAGCATGCCTAAGTCATAGCTGGTTTACCAAATTAATGCAGAATGGACTGTAACCATTTCTATCCTGGAAGTACCAAAAAACTGACTCGTACACAATTTTTGTTTAAATCTGAATGCTTCCCGTCTTTTAGTGTTAATAAATCTTGGTTTTAATTAGACCATCTGACTTAGACTGACATGAAGCAAACTCAAAGAAACAAACATAAAAGAGGAAGAGAGTCTTCTGGCTGCTTAGGCAGAGTTGGTGAGAAACCAGAAACTGCCACAGAGTAATTGATGAAAGTACACTTTTAATAGGAAGCCAAATTTATGAACATTTTTCCTTCCTTCGCAGGTCATTTCTTAATTAATATTTCTCCATTATTCACACTGGAAATTCACCCTGCTGTCATTTTCAAATCGCAAAGCAAGCCTAGGATGCTACGAACTGCCTCATCTCTTCATCATCAAAAACTCTGACCTTAAAGTGGATTCCTACATTTCTAACACCACTGATCAAACTTTTCAGGCAAATGAAAAAGTATTTCAAGTCATCCTTAAAACAAAGTAATCTCCGCTTTTTTGCTTCCTGGAAACGTAGGCACGTTCACCGCATGTGCTCGGCCATTTGGAATGATTGAGACTTATAGATGCGTGGAAGCTGGGTGTACAGTAAAAGCTAATCAGCGAGCAAAGGGAGTAGGGGAGAGCAATCCTTCATCAGAAGCATGTTCATTGAGTAGCTCTCTAAAAACACTGCCTACCTGCCAGCTGATAACATTAATCAGGCACTAAGCGACAGAGGTCACCAGTGAAGCCAATGCCGACCCAAAATGGCTGCTCATAAGAGACAGAAAAGTAATGAACAAACCATTCAGCCGCTGGCAGAAATCCAATCTGTCACCAGCCAGAAACGCCCCAGCCAACCTCCCGCACGAGCTGAGAAGCACCAACTCTGCAGGGTCAGAAACTCCCAAGAGATCCTCCCAGCCCTGGGCTCCTCTGTGACAAACACCACGCGAGCCATCCCATCCCCACCTCAAATCTCCTACTCCTTACAGGAAAAGTCTAAAAAAATATCCTCGGCAACTGGATACGATGGATGAGTTTTCAGATTATCTGTTACTGGACATTCAAAGGAATAAGATGTATTACTGAGGCCAGGCCTTAAAAACATGTATTTCGCTTTTTAATCATAAAATCTCATTTTATTTCACTCTTAACAGATGCTAGCAACATGGTGTGGGACGAGATACCTCTGCATTAGTGGAAAAAAATACTAAAAAATGACTAGACCTTACAATCCATAATCTGTAACAGGTTGCAAGACTGCAGAGAACTTGGAACTCCTCACTTCCCCAGCATGACACCTCTGTCTGCCATGTTTTCCTCACTTTGGATAAACTATCAGGCAGCTAGATTTTGAAACTGGACTGACCAAAAGAACCTCTCCATTAGCACCACACAAAGAACTGAGAGGACATGGAAAAAATCCCAGAAAGACACGTTATGCACCAGGGGTTTTTCTACCCTTGGTTGATGCCCAACATGAAAAGATCAGTGCAACTCCTAAACCCAAAACGTATAATAGCCATAACATAGATCACAGGTAAATTAAATGTGGCCTTAAACTCCAGTCAGTGTATGCATGGTTCTGAATCACACCGATAAATTTATTAAAACATATGGCCTGACTATGTGGAGGGAGAGGAAGGAAAAGGAGTTTAATCCAATGTAACCGAATTTCTAAGCCCAAAGGATGATGACATTACTTCACTGATTTAGGAAACTGGGAATATTCCCAGTCTTGTTCCTAGTACCTTATTACAGTCCATACTGTATCCATCAAAGTAAGTAACATGGAATGCTTTTCCCTCAACTACAAAGCCAGTCACCTCACCAAAGAAGCATCTGGCCAAACATTTCTCCTTCATAAATCCAGGCTGTCCTGATCTTCACATCCCCAACCAGTTCTTCCTTGTTTGTACGCATGAGGTCCAGTAGTGTCTCCTGTTGACAGCTCCTCAGTCATCTACACTAGAAAGTTGTTATCAAGGCTCTCCAGAAACCTCCTGGATTACTTGACTATTTGTGCCCTGATGCAGTGTCACTCCAGAAGACACTGGAGTGAGTGAAGTCCCCCATGAGAACCAGGGCCTGCCAACATGAGGCTTCCTCCAGTTGTCTGAAGTTTCATCTGATTCTTGCTGATCAAGCTGCCTGTAGCAGACATGTACACCGTTATTAACACTGCATTAACACTTCATTACATTATTAACACTATTACACTGTTAACAGTGTTAATCATGTTGGTCTGCCCACTAATCCTGACCCATAGGCTGGGTCATCACCCCTCCCTTGATGGAGCTCCACGCATTCCAGCTGCTCTGTCACACAACATTTCATACCATGTTTAAGAAAGCTCTAAACGTCCGTTCCTCTATTCCCCAAATTTATGGCATTACTTTAGACTATTTTAGTCTGAGCCATTTAACTGAAAAACAAATCCAGACTGAAACTCTGCATGAAAGAATTCAATTAAATAGATTCACTGTCTCCAATGTGTTTGGCGTGGCAGAGTTGAAGCTAGAAAATTTAAGGGAAAGTAAATTTCTCATGCCATCTTCAGACCTTAAAAAGCCAAGCAAATAATCTGTTGACAATAAAAAGTTTTCTGTTGTTTTTAATAGCCCTTTCATCTATAATTTTCATAAATATCTATTAGTATCTTTTACCTTTACCTATCATTGTTATCTCTAATTTGCACATATAATTTTTCCTATAACTGGAATTTCCCAGACACTTTTATAAAAATATTGTGTACAAGCAACCCCCCCCCCAAGGGAGTAAGTGCTTTCTTGGCTGCCACTAAATTAGCAGATGTCAATTTTAACTATTCTTTTGTCTATGGATCCCTCAGAGAAAGATCTCAAAAGAATGATGAAACATTCCGCTAGTAATTTGTGTCTGGTTTCTAATTTGCAGCTTCATATTTTCTAGTCAAAAGTCTTGGATAAGCAGACAAACCTACCAAACATGATCAAAAATCTCCCTGAATTCTCCATTTCTGGCAATTCCTACAAACTTCTGCATCTCGCAAAGAATTTTAGCGGACAAGAGTTAGATACCAAAGGTAAAGTAACTACAGTAAGAGTGATTCTCTCACCTCCTGACACAAGTTGAGACTATTGCTCATTGCTTATATTCCTCAGAGTCTATCTACTCCTGTAATACCTTGCCATTTTTCATCTTTCCCAGTTATTGTTCCCATGAGCTTGCTTATTGCTCCAGAAGTATTCTAAATGCACACTGTACGAAGGGGTGTTTAAAGTTGTTGCTACTGATGCTCTCAAAGTAACTCTCCATTTTCAGACAAATAAAACTCTTCCACTTACAGTTTATTCGTTAAAAAAAAAAATAAAATAACCCTTTTTGTTCCAGACTGAATTACTGCCTGCTGAATCTGCAAGGTACTTTGTCTGTTCCACCTTCCTTAAGACAAACTGCCAAATTTAGTAATTTAAAATACCTAGGCACTTTTTATAGAGTCACATGTTCACTCTACAAATGCAGAACGCATACTGCAAAGCTGCAACATTTATAACACCTCTTGTACAAACTAATTCAGCTGATAAGGACATGCACGTAACCTTTGGTCCTTCACTTGTAAACAACACAAATCTATTCCTTTTTATTATGAAAAACACAAAAGTAAAATCCAAATCATTAATTATACAAAGATACAAATGATAGAGGCAAACTTAAACTACTTTGCTCTCTAGGGCCAATCGATAAAGCACTACTGCACAAATTAAAGACAAACACAGTAGACTGAAATTGATCAGCCACCGAGTACTACCATGTGCAAGGTAAATAAACCCAAAAGAATAGTAATGTATCACTCACAAAATATTTAAAAAGTGCTTTTCTTAAATGAAGCACTCCTTAAGTGAAACAGCCCAACCCACATTCATGCGCAATGGGGATAGTACCTAGGGCTTTATTATTTTGGATTCTAAGTGTCCGTGGTGATCTGATAGCGTATAAATAAAACAAATGTAAATCAGTTTTGACATACAGACTCTGGTAGTGTAGGACACCTATAAGCAAGCAGAAAGAGACCAGGAAGAAAAAAGCTCACGGGTAAATCTGCTCAACAAACCAGCACCTTTTAAACAACCTAACAAACCAGAAAAAGTGAAACTCAAAACCTTTTATTGACTGAATATATTTTGTGCTATCAGTACAAGATTTTAACTGAGGATTTAAAAAAGTGTTCCAACAAATAAGTGCAAATCCTTGCTATTTTTCAATTCCTTCACAGTCAACATTCAGCCACTAATTATACAAGAACATCACCATAATGTCACAAACAAAACAAAAAAATATTACCACAAAAACCCCACCAATCTTGGGTTCTTATTTCCATTAACATATTAAAGGAAGGCTTCAGCGTACAGTTTAGAATCTAACTATCATTCACACAACAGAGACTTCAACACCACTGCATACCTCCACTATTAAGGAATTTTTCACAATAGTCAATCTTAACTTCTCTTAGTTTCATGCCTACTCCTGCTGTGTTATCTAGTTAAAATAAGATCAATAGCCAGCTATTAATTATGGATCAATGTTTAATTACAAAGTTCCAAAGTTACTGTCATAATCAGTTGCACAGATAACATGATTTCTATGTCCCATGTTTTATTAAAATGCTATGGAGCGGGGAATAGATGAGCATCAGCTAACTGATTCACAGATGGCTAGAAATTGGCTTTCTCAGCAGAGCATTAAAGAAGGGAATTTTCTGGAGAAAATCCTTAGGGTATATGCTCAAAACTGCAGATTCTAGCCTCAAACATGCACAGAAGGATTGGACTGCCAGAGGCAATAATGAGCCACTCGTCACAGGTGTGGTCAACAGCAAAAAAAAAAATGTATCAGTTGGGGAATAAGTAATCCTGGAACTGTACCTGTGAGTGAGTCCTGGAAACGGGGAGTGGGAGAATCATCTCTCTAAGCACTGAAAGAATACATTTCCAATTTTTGCTGAAAATGAACCTTCCAAACAAGAGAGAGGAAGATATAGTGGAGAAATTATCTACTTCTAAAAAACAACCAAACCCCAAGTGTTTCTGAGCACTCATCTCACATTTCTGTATTCCCAAAAGAATCTCAACATCTTCACACGTTCTTCATAGTATCATTGTTGGCAGACATCTGCCAGAAAGACCAAATGAAAGTTTAAAAAAAAAAATAAATAAAAATAAGTGGCCCCACATTGACAATTTGAAAAACAGAAGGAAACAAACGATCACCCAGATATCTGTAAAGAAAACACAGAGTTTGTCTACTGGCATTTTATCTAGCGCCTCAGGAGGCAGATCAATGAAAAAACACTTGCTTTTATAGCAAAAACTTTAATGAATCCTAAATATACCCAACCAAGGTAAGGAGTCTCCTTGTGTAAACTGGCTGGGAGTAAAGATGGAGGGCAGGAAGGGTTTACTTATCCACAGCCAGGTTTAAGACCGCAGGTGTCCCAGCTAATTCTCAACATAATGTCATATTCATGAAGGCTGTCTCTTCATATCTGATTAGCATTATCCCCTGATTACATCTACATGAGGTACAAAAGGTAAGTAAATGCAGCACAGTGCAGCTTCTCGAAAGACAAAGTTGTGAATATTTGTGCCAGAGCCAGATTGCTCCCAAGGTAGAAGTTCCATCAGTATAAAACTACCTGAAAAAAAAGAATTCAAAAAAAATAAAAAAAGATTGTATTTATGTTCTCATTTCCTTCTTTCATCTCAAAAAATGAGTCAATAACCATGTGTTTAATGGAACTGACAAGGAAGAGTGGGCCAAACAACTGTTCCACTTCGGCATTTCAGTTTTGTCTGGAGTTTGAAGAGGGCTTTCCAGTCATTTAGTTTAGATACTTACAGAAAAAACTGTTTCTGAAAGTCTGTAAACTCTTTTATTTCCTGCCTCTTAAATGTAAAACCTTAAAAATTATAGCAAAACAGTCAACCAGGAAAAGCCAAATAGGGAAACAATCCAAACCTTCAAGAAACTTTCAAGTACTTAACATAAAGCCAAGAAAAAAGTAAGAATTTGGCATTGAAGTAGCTTCTAAAGTCATGAATTGAAAGTTATTCCCAGTAATGTTTCTGTTGTATGGAAGACCATTAAACTCACAGCTGATAGCTTCTTAACAAAGACAGAATTTTCTCTATTCAGCATTAATGAGCCTTTATAGATATTCAAGTCTAGGAATTGAAGGCATTTACAGGGAGCAGCCTTGCACAGTTCCCGATTTTTAACATATATAGCATTCAGTAGATTTTATAACAGGAATATTGTTTAATCTCCTCTTTCCCCCTCCCTCTTTTTTTTTTTTAATTTTCAACATGCATGAAATTTGGAGATGTTATGGTAGGACTGAGGACCATTCTGAAGGCTAGAATAGGGCTGCATAATGCACTACTCAACCTGCTCACTGTATTAGAAAACTGGAGAGTTACCTTAAGCATTTTTAATACAATTCTGATTTAATTGTTCCTTATTTATATTCATCGTTGAAATCCACTGCATCTGAAGCTATTTTGAAAACACAGCATTGTCCCAAAGGGCCCAATCCAACTCCCATTCAAATAAACGGCCTTCAATGGAGCCTATTTGTTGCTAGCCAACAAGATTGAATTCTGCTGCAGAGTGGTCCCTGGAGCGTTTGTCACAGCTCTTTACAAATATTGCTCCGGTAAGAGCAGGTCTAAATACACTCGTCCACATGCACTGCAGGCAACTGAAATCTATCTTTTACCATCTTGAAACACTTGGTCAGATTCAAACTCCAAAACCACAAAGAACTGAATCTATCACAAATATAAAAAGCAAAAAGAGTAAAAAGTGTTTAACAGTTGTAAAAAGGTAAAGAGCCAAAGGCAAAGCAGAAGGACAATAAAATATTTTCATGTGATATGATCAAGTACCATTTAGTCCACCCCTAAAATGGTTACACAGAAAAATGTTTGTGTGTAGATTATAATGACAACCAAACTTCTCAAAAAGCTTGTTTCAACACAGCTATGAACAACATCAACAGTTTTGAAATAATAAGAAATTTTGTAACAGATACAAAGCTTACAAACACCACTCCAACAGCAAGTCATGAAGGTTATGAGGAAATATTTTAAACCTCAGCAAGTATCTACTCACACAGGGTTACCAAAACCACAAAGCTTAAAACTGATATTTCTTGATTATATCCCTACCGTATGGAAGACCCTAATCTGTGAAAAGGCTTTGAGAAGAGGACAGGTTTTGCTGGTTTATGGTAAATAAATCAATAAAATAACAGTGTAACTTCTCGGCTGAGCTAAGTAGTGAAAGATACAAATGAGAAAAACTCTTTTCAACAGAAGGACTTCTCTTACTATCAGATGCTTTATCCTACTTCGTAGCACAGAAATCCAGGCTCTGACTGATGAACTTACTTATAGTTTAAAGTCTGAGAGAGCGGGAGATTAGGAGATTATTTAGATGGGAATTCTATGATGGAACATAGCGAAAATGAAGACCTTTTCACTGGAAAGTGTTTTCCTTTGAAATTAAGAACTTGATTTGTTGTCATACAGTATTGATGTGGTTCTTGAAAATAGTGTACTTGGAAAGCACCATTCCTGGGAGATGCTCTCAATAGCCGTCAGAGTTCAGAAACAGAATATTACAGTGTGATTTATAATACAAGTTCAATATCTCTATTTCATAACTAACACACAAAGAAAGACAAAGTTTTTTAAAAGGTTGGCCACCTTAATATCCCAAGAAAACCCTTGAGAATCTGAGTGGATACCCAGTGATTTCAGTGGGGTAACTTACAGGATCACTCCACGCTTTGAGAGATGACAGAACAGAGCGTGAACTCCTGATTTCCACCTTTCCCTCAAATCCCCACTGCAGCACCGGATAGACAGGGCTCAAAACCAAGCTCAACCAAAACACCTTCTACGCCTCGCTCCAAGATGATTTTGTTCAGACAACACTCCATACTCAAGTCCTACAAAATCCCTCCATATCAGAGCAGGGACACACAGAAAAACAGGGAGGTTACCTCCGAGCACATTTTTGTAGGATGAGGGTCACATAAGCCATCATGGCAGGAACACATCTTCAACCATATATGCACCAAACGCTGTTGGGGCTGACAGGATTGCCCATCAACACAAACAGATTGAAATACGTATGTATGTACACAGATAGATATTTGTATATACACAATTATGTGTACGTATATATACACACACATATATACGCTCTCCTTGTCTGTGTGTGTGTATATACATACACACATGAAATGGACATACACTACATGAATTAATTGCACAGAACTGCCAAATAGTATACCCACCATTAAAAAAGGAAAGTTGGACACTAAAGATCTCATATTTAATACCGAGCTAGCTAACTTCCTTCAGGTTAAAAGATAAACCACACGAATGTAGATATACAGTGCAATTTAGGTTCAGCACCAACACCATGCTTTATCGGACGGCCGTCCCACGCAGCCGTACACCGGCAGCCAGGAGCATCCCCCAGCAGCGGCATCCGCGGAGCGGAACCAGCCAGAAGTACGTTTTGTTCACTCCGGAGGCTTTTGTTTCTGGGAAAATACTTACGCTCAGCAGCGTGGACCAAAGCAGATTCCTGTCGCAGCTGCTAATCTGATAAAAAGACAAAATAAAGAGGCTGGTTGCCAAAAGCACCAGAGCTGTCTAAAATGTACATATCTCATTTTACTTCAGCATATCTGCTGTCAAGGTGAATAAAGAACTGCCGCTACACCTCAAGAGACCTCCTGAACGCGAGCCCTTCAAGGAGGCCCATTTACTCTTCCCCACGGCACTTCTGGGAGCCAAGACCACCGGGAAAGACGGGCGACGACTGGCCTTTCCGAGCGAACACAACCGGGCATCCGCACCCCGGCCTCACCTCAGCCCCCAGCACAAAGCCAAAGCCAACCTGCCGCTACCACCCGAAACGTGTTTCTACTTCACGTTCAGCGTCACCTAGTTCTGCTACTGAAATAATTAAAGGAACTTTTAGTTTTAGGGGCAGGGAGGCGTTCAGAGCCACTGACACTGTAGTGGGTGCAGCGCCGGCCCGGCCGAGCGCCGCTACCGGACCTTTGCCCCGGCCCCTGGGAGCACCGGGCTCGATGGAGCGAGGGCCGCCCGCCAAAAGCGCAGCCGGGCTCAACGCATCCTCCAGGCGACGAAACCTGAGCGGCAGCCCGAGCTCCGCCGAGGCGGAAAGCGAGAGGTGCCTCTCCGCCTGCCTCCGCCCTACAGCGGGAGGCTGCGAGGCCGCCCCGGGGGAAAGGCGGCTTCGAGGGGCGGAAAGCGGCGGCGGAGCGGCTCCTGAGGAGAGGCTCCCCAGCGCGCCAGGTGCGCGGCCCGCCGCCCTCCCTCAGCGCCCGGGCCGCCAGCAGTGCCGGCGGGACGCGGCGGCCGGGGCTCACTCACCGGGAAGCTGCCCCGCAGGCGGGCGGATCTCAGGGTCAGGTCCCGCAGCGCGACCCACGCCTGCCCAGCCAGGGGAGCCGCCATCTTAGCCGCGCCGCCTGCCCGCCCGGCGGCCGCTGTCTCCGCCCTGCTCCGCTCCCCGGGCGGAAGCTCAGCACGGCTCCGCGGCACCCACCCCGCCGGAGGGGAGGAGAGGGGACGCCTGTGAGGGNTGGGGCAGGGAGCGGGGTTGGAGCCGGTGCGAGGGAAGGGCGGGTTGGGGGTACCCGTGCAGAGCCGGGCTGTGTGGGGCCGGGGCTTAGAGCAGGAGGGGGCTTTGTGGGGAAGGCCGTGGCTGGGAGCGATGGGGACAACGGTGTGCGGAGGAGCTGGGTTGTGTGAGCTGACAGCCTTGAACTGCTGGAGGCACTGCCCTGACTGGTCTGCCTTCTGACTTTTTTTTCATGACTAAAAGCACTTCTTTTTTTTTTTTTTTTTTTTTTTTTTTTTTTTGTGAATAGATTGAACTGCTGAAGGCTCAGCCCTNTTTAATAGGTAATAGTAAATTAACCCAAGCTAATAAGCTCTAATAAGCCCTGCTGGGATCCAGCTGACTCTTCATAGGCACTTTAATCTGAACTCCACAAAATGCCTCTGTTCATTCTTCATCCACAGGTAAAACCTGTTAGTTAATGCCAGGCTGAATTCAGGCCCACCTGGGAGATGGTGCTTAAGACCAGAGCCCTGATAGCTAATGGCTTATCACATGGAGTTCCCAGTCTGAGCTGTAGCTTCATGAAAGTGAGTCCTAGAAGCCAGGTTTGTGAAAATACCTCATTCCACCCATCAGGAATAACTTGGGGACTGTTGTGGACACAGGTGTTGTGTGTCTTCAACCTGAAGCAAGTTCAAGAGTCAACTGGCCTGGTCTTTGCAGGTACAATCGGGATGTGAGCCCACCGAGCATTTCTGTATCTGGTTTTGGTTAATGCACAGTCTGGATCATCCACCTATGAGACATGGAGAGTTGACTTTAAATAGTTCACACAAATTAGCAATTAACAACGATTGTTTAAAAAAAAAAATTGCAAAAACTGAGCAGCAGATGAGATACCCTTGCAATATTACAACAGTTCATATTAAATTCACCTCTATTGAAGCATGCAGAGTTTAGCATTATGTGCATCCATTCGTCATGCTGAACATTATTTATTTAGTGGTTTATGATGAAATAGTCAGATAAAACAGTCAAATCCCCATCTTCTAGTCCAGGATGTCAGTGGGAACAAAGGAGGATGCTCCTGTCAGTGGTTAGAATTTACACTCCTAGACGTGTTTTTAAAAAAAATCAGGACTGAACAACTCCTTTATTGGAATTTAATCAGCAAATAAATTATACTTCTATTAGAAAAAAAACTGCAATTTCATAAAAACTGAGGTGCTAGAAAAATCTGAAATTGAACAGTTTTGTCTTTGTCATGACAATTTAAGTAATGTAATACGTTTCAATAAAGAATCTGAAGATGCAGCTTTTTGATAGCATTGAGCAATAATGTATGGTACCCAGTATTAACCTAGGTATTACTGTTTCCTTATTCTTTCAGAATATTATATACTGACTTTGGTATTATGATGGAAGAAATATAATCTCATTTTTAGTTTCATGACTGTGGTTCAGTAAGCACAGTGTTTCCTATTCATACAAACTATTATGGCTGTCTGCATTAGGTTTGTGTATATAACAGGTATATAAGCTTTCAGATAATGTGTGTGGATTGCTTGCAATGCTATCATTTAATGCTATGAGGAGCACTTTCACTGCATAATATAAATAGGGGAGAACCTTCTTTACTATATTTTTTATTGTTTAGATTTAGTAAATGGAAAACCACTGCAAACGCACGGTCTAGGTAGTCACCAAGACATTTTTTTGTATCTCTAGGGTAGAAGATACCTGATCTTTAACGTATGATGAGAAAAGGTATAGAGGTTCATTGTCTTCACATTCAGTTTCCTTCTATGTATGTGTAAACCAAAGAAAATTTAGATCAAAGAGGTCTCTGAAGAGGCTATGCTGTCTTGTTGCATAGCAAGTAACAGCCAGCTTTCTTGGAGTATGGGGTACAAGGATGTGTGTGAGAGAAGAGGTACGCAACATGGATTATTGTTAGGAAACTCACTTGGGATGCAGGAGTTTGGGAACAGCTAAGGAATAGTCCCAACACACTATCCTCACAAGTAAGGAGGGAAGGTGAGTGAACTGCAAAATAAAAAAGGATAGAGGAAGAGAGGCTTATTTCAAAGGACATTCCTTCTTAGGCTTCCAAACATTCATAGAATCATAGAATAGTTTGGGTTGGAAGGGACCTTTAAAGGCCATCTAGTCCAGCCCTCCTGCAATGAGCAGGGACATCTTCAACTAGATCAGGTTGCTCAGAGCCCCGTCCAACCTGACCTTGAATGTTTCCAGGGATGGGGCATCTCCCACCTCTCTGGGAAATCTGTTCCAGTGTTTCACCACCCTCAGGGTAAAAAATTTCTTCCTTATATCTAGTCTAAATCTTCCGTCTTTTAGTTTAAAACCCCTTGTCTTCTTGCTTACAGGCCCTCTTAAAGCCTGTCCCCGTCTTTCTTATAAGCCCTCTTTAAGTACTGGAAGGGCCTATAAGGTCTCCCCAGAGCCTTCTCTTCTTCAGGTTGAATAACCCCAACTCTCTCAGCCTGTCATTGTAAGAGAGATGTTCCATCCCTCTAATCATTTTTGTGGCCCTCCTCTGGACCTGCTCCGACAGGTCCATGTCTTTCCTGTGCTGAGGAAACCCTGTATCTGTTATGGGTATGCAGGATTTCAGGGTGTTGCCTTTCTCATGTCTTCACCAGGATGCATAAAAAGCTAGATTGTAGCTAGGCTTTTTAGCAGTGGTTTACTTAATGAAAAACAACCATTGATGTTTTTGCATTTAAGGTTAAAAAAACATTTCATAAGGCATAACTCCTAAGAACTTATCCTTAAGCCTAAATAGTTGATAGTGTTCAAGTGAAAACATTTAAAAACCAAAAAAGTTACCTTATCACAGGTAAAGCATAATTTTAAGTGTTTTTTCATTTCCTCTTTATTGCAACAGTACTTGTTTAACAATGAAATAGTATATTCATTTTCTCATCCACACAGATTACCTCCCCAACCATTATTCGCTAAAGATGGATGTCACACCCAGCACATGGATGGTGTATCCAGCCGTTCAGAAAGGTTGTTTTATCATCAACTTTTCATTTAACCATAAAACCATTTGACAAATACAAACTCATTATAGCTAGCAGAGCTGAATGGAGGGTTTTTTTTTCTTAGTAATTTTTCCTGAGTAACATATCTGAGCTCATGCTGATCTATGTCAGGAATAAAATCACTATTACAGCAGTGAAGCAGGGAGCATTTATGTTTTCATGGATAGGATACTCTTCTAACTTAGACTGAAATAGAATTGGGCCAAATACATCTTTTCTTATTCACATGATTAGTCTTACAACTTCAGTAGAGTACCTTCATGTCAGATGAGCCCTCACACTTTCAGTTTTGCTCCCTGATAATATGGTTGCTCTAGTCTGTTTTTGTTGGGTTGTAGCCTCTTTTTCAGAAAACTGTAAGCATCTCATCATGTGCATATTACTATGTAATTATTCTTGTGTCAACTATAGAACTTGAGCTTTATATCCACATAAATTTCCTAGAGAATAACTTAATCTCTATGTGAAAGATACACTACACACAGCATCCCCCAAAATAATGCACGAGGGTAGTGAAACTGCAACAAACTCACTCAAATAGTCCCACTGTAGGTGACTGAAGAACAGGAAACAAGATCATAGGCTGAGTCTTACGGTGACACTATAGAGTACGAGTCCTGATGTGCAAGTCCCTCTCAGCCTATGGTGCTGTCCCAGTCCTTCACTGTTCCTTACTCCTTTTCTCTGGTCTTGTCTGCTTGTCTCCAAATGTAAAACCAAATAGAAAAATTTGTAGTAAGTGGTAAATAAAGCAATGAGTGAAGGTAGGATAATAAAAGATTAAAATGACATTAACAAGGTTTAAGTCTAGAAAACAAAAGACAGATAAAAATAAAGGATGAAAAATAGCATATTAGAATTGTAAAGGACCTTGTAGGTCACTGAGTTCGGTCACTGGATACAGCCTCAAAATTTCCATTAATTAAAAAATGAATATAATGGGATCCTGGAAGCAAGCAGGATAGGGTGTTTTTTGGCTAGGTAGGATCAAATTTTCTGGCTGCACTGTCTTCAGCAAATATATGAGGTCTATCTGTTGCTCTATCATCAATCTACATATGCAAATATCAGTTTGCCTTTTTCATTTTCGAATTGTATGCACCTCTACAGTACATACTGGATCTTGTATGTGGCTAAGAGCAAAAGAATGAAGTGAAGCCTTAAAACAGTCTTTGCATCTTCTGTTTGATGCTGTGGGAAGCCAGGGTGCCGCATTTTAACACTGTGTGATAACTTTGACATGTAGTTAAAGCTAAAAACTGAAAAGAAGTGCCTAAAACAGGGAAGACTTAAAATAATAACATGTAGGAATAAAGAGGAAAAGTAGTGAAACAACCCACTTGAAAAAGATTCATAGCAAGAGAGGCAGTACCAAAGGGAGCAATAGTAACAGTAATGCTCCACCTTTTTGATATCTAACCATTTGATTCCGTGTAAAAGGGAAACATGCAGGAATTATGACATAAATTAATGGGCTGAAAACAGTAGAAGCGATGCATCAATTTACAGGAGACGTACTGGTACCTTTTGCCAGCGGCCTCCTGTATAATAAGGCAGACGGGGAGTTCAAGTTTCTCAGAAGATAGAGTGTAGGTCTGTAACACTCAGTTCCAACAACATTGATAACCCTGATATTGTAGGTAGAAAGACAATTTTATTGAACTTCTGTCAGAAACAATATGGGACTGTGAATACAAAAAGTGTAAAGATCTGAGCTGTGGGATACAGTGGAAGAAAACAACCTCTCAGAGCCTGGACCTCTTTGATAAAATGTGACTGTATCTCCGCACAGACTTTGAAGCCTTTAAAAAGTGTGGACAATCTAAATTCAGGAAAGAAATGTCTAACGGTCTTAAAAAAAAAAAGGTAAAGAGTTACTTGGGGGAAAGGAATGGAGGTTAGAATAGCAGCAAACCAGTGATGTAATGAAAAGGCAGGCTCTGTCGTGTATGCAAAGGAATTCAGTCTATTATGCAGGCAAACATTCTAAAAAGAACCATGGATTTATTAAATATGAAGCAGAATCTTGGCTAGATCAATACTATTCTATACATTGTATTTTAAAACATATTTAACAGCAAGCCATTATATTTAAAAACATATTTAACAGCAAGCTATCTAGAGTGTAAAGGAAAGTTCAGAGATGAAGAGATTGCCCAGACAGTCAAAGATGGAACATCCATACCCAAGGGCACATGCTTACTGATAGGATTCTGCGAACTCTGTGTGCCGTGCAGTAAAGCTCCTTAACTATTTCACAGCAGGGCTGGAATACCCATGTGGAAGAATAAAGGCCAGATGTCACTGCCTTAAGAGAAATTATTTGGATGCTGGCACAACAAGCTTTATTATGTAGGATTGTTTGTGTTCTGCACTGTATCTGCAAAAAGGTGAGCGTTTTCGAGAAATGAAACATGGAAGCTGCTTGAAACTGTAGACAGCTGTAACTAAAAAAGCTGTGTTTGCCTTTACCAAAGGGAGACTAGGGAAATTAGGAAATCTTTATGTGTTCATATCACATCTAATCCATGTTTTAATTCACAGGTTGCAAAATTCCTTATAGCATGTTGTCCCAACCTGTTACAGGGCTTGAAATTGTCTATTGTAATTAATTTCTAAACCTGTAGGGTGAAAGGTCTGTTAATATGTGAGGGGTGATTTTTTCCTGATGAATTTTATGGATTGCAGAAGGAGGGAAATTGATTTTTCTGCCAAATTAAGTATTGATTTAAAAGTAGCTTTCTATGCTACCTAGTTGGGGGTCATAGGGTACTATTCCAGTGGATTTTGTAGATTGCTTGCTGTGTTTTCCTATTTCAATTAAATCCTTTGGCATGGATGCAGGTTTCACTTTCATTACAATTGGTTGGACACCAGCAAGTGGTTCAGTGATCACGGAAGTTCATGAAAACCATAACCTTTCTGAACAGCCTAACAAAGGAATGCAGTACTGTGTAAAAAATCTTACAGCAAAACCTGAATCCACCACTAGAGAAAACTGAACTGCCTAAACATAAAGCAGGGTAACAACAGTTACTATGGTATTTGGTGTATATGCTCGCTGTTTTGTTGTCGAGACCGCGTATTTGGACATTTACAAGTATGTAACATAAAGGAGGATTTTTTTGCCTTAGCTGGTGACAAGAGTAGTTACACCTAATGATGCTGTGCTGTCTGCGGTCACAATTGTAGGCAGACTGCAAGACTGGTGGTTTGAAAAGACCTCAATGCCTTAAGGAGATCTTGGAATAGCGCTTGTTTATAAAATGTAACTCTTGGTCTTGTACATCCTACCATTCAGGAATCTGGTGCTGGTATCAGACCCAATACAGACTATTCTGGGTTACTGGGTGTCCTGCATTAGTTTGCCATTCAGCAGTTTATCATCTCGCTGCCTCTCTGTACTGTTTATTCCCTTCCCGTTTATTCCTCCTCCTATTTCTTCAGACAGTGTTTCAGTATTTCTTACTCTTTGTATTTTAGACATTAAGTCATTTCATTTTTGCTTTTTTCCTGCACTGACCTCATGTCTTTCATTAGTGGGCACTGTCATCATCAAGCCTTGAAGGACTTGCAGTGAGAGGATGTCAACCCAAAGTGTTTTTAAATAAAAAGACCAGTGTTTGTAAATTTTTTCCCATTTTTGGTATGTTGTCTGGGCTCAGCTCTGAGACCAGCTGTGAGGAGAAAGAGAATATCTACAAATTCAACCACACAAATAAGGTTGTGGTGATTTATTTTTTTAATCTGTTCCCTTCGGAATAGAAACTATTAGCGAATAGCAATCTTCCTACACATAGTACTGGTAAGGGGTGCTTTCAGGTGTCTCTTTTGCTAGCTAATCTATCAATTACCAGCTTATGTATCAATTGTTCAAAAATGGAAGTGTAGTGAAAATGTAAGTCTCTGGGGTGGGAAAAACAGGCTGTGAATGTTTCTGGAGGTCCCTTCAAATTACAGGCAGGAAGCCCTTAGGAGCCTGATGAGAACATAAAATAGAATTCAATACGAACTGACCACACCCACGGTGGACTGTATTTTCCTGATCATATAGCCTAAATAGTTGACCAGAATTCCTACTACATTTACAAGCATCACCTCCCCTACACAGAGAAGAGTAGGATTGTAAATATACTGCATTAGTATTTGCTGTTTGAATGGTGTTTGCAAATTCTATGGAAATTCAAAGAGAAAATGGGAAGTCTGGCAAAAAGCAAAGGCTCTATCCTCTTGGGACGGTACCTATATGAACAGATTAGTAGGGAGGGTACAGATTCATTGTTGCTTTCTACATAGATGCATTTACTTCTACATGGATTACTTTTATTCAGTAAAAGAAGCCGTATCATTTACAGACCAAGGAACAACTTCGTTTTGGTAAAACTTTTTTTAGTCTGTAAGCAGAATAACTCAAAAATTTTTTGCTTATGATGATTTTTACAATCTGTAGTAAAAACATATACACTCAACTAATTTTATAAACTCATGGGTATGGACATACACAAATAATCACGCTTTCAAATCTCATATCTGTGTATGCATATATGCTACAGGTTTTTCATGCTTCAGGAAATAATAATAGAAAGCTTTTTTTCTACTAGTAGAGCTGGGAAAAATCAAAAAGAACTTCCCCATGGCCTATCTTTTTAATAGCTTCTACAAAAGTATGTAGGAATTACCATATTTTTAATTAATATGCATTTGTTAAACAGATCAAAATGGGAATGCTTTAGCCATCAGCTTGGATGTAGCAGAGCCTAAAAAATTTCTCTTTTGCATTCTGTGTCAAAAAGGAAATTGGAATAAAATTTCTCCAAGCAACTGATAGTTCTAGTATCCATCTGATTTAGTAAAGTAGCATTTGCAAGATTAACTGTTCAATTTAACACTAGCAGGTATAATTTCTGCTATGTATATCGTTTGTCCTTAATAAATGTGTTCTATTTGTACTTAATAAATGTGTTTTGTTTTGTTTTGTTTTTTTTTCTAGGAAAGTTGGCAATCTACAATCAAAATTCTACCCCAATGAGTACTTTTGTACAATCAGTCTGTGCTTCGGAAAATGTTGAATTTTGTCTTAAGTAGAAAACCAAGGAAGACCAATTCATTAAAAACAACTGCCATAGGAGGTATGTGATTTGTTTTGAGAGTCATTTATACTCAAAATCCGTACAGTAATAAAAATTCAGGGAAACAATAGAAAATCTACATGGACAGCTCATTTAAAGGCTGTGATGATTTTATGTTTAAAATTAAGGTAATATGCATCTGAAGTGTAGTATTCTGAGAAAAGCACTCTTTTATTCACTTTAGATTTAGCTTCTTCAGACTTTTAACGTATTTTTAATGAGTGTTGAGCTATATACTGAAATGAATCAGTTTGTTACTCAAGGCTACATGTGGTTTACTTGATGGAATTCAGAGTAGGATTCCAAGCAAATGACAGTTTGAAGGGATAAATGCCAAGAGTAAATTTTGTTTTCTCTGCTGGTTTATGGGAACATATTACAGTGTCTATGGCTCATCGTTCAAATCTATACAAAATACTGAACTTACTAATACTAATCAACCTGCAGATATTAACGTAAGTGCATAATGTGGTTTTGACAGTGGGAATACCCAAGTCATGAAGTGTTATTTATAATTGAAATAACTTTAATATTGCCAATGAATACCGCCCCAAATTCTAATGGAATTTTTATGTATGTAAGAGTTTATGAGTGTTTCCTTCAATATAATATTGCCTGCCAGGAAAGAAAAATACTACTGTATGACTTACATGATACATGCAGCTGCCTGCCATGTTTCAACTGAAAACGCAACTATTATCACCCTATAAAACTAAAAGTTATTACAATTAATTCATTACTTCAGAACAACAAATAACTGAGGAATTTGCAAAATACATCAGTGTTCTGTGAACAAAAGAATTTGCTAGGTAATAATTGTTATGAATTAGTCACTTAGGTTTAATGCTAAGTATGATCTTGTGATACAGCATAGAAATATGAGCTCCAGTTAATAAACAGACAATGAACAGGCTTGAGAACACATTTGTCTCTTGTTCAGAATTCCCAGACAATAGCAATGAGTCTTTATTTTAACCCTCACCTCTCAATGTAAGGAGTAGTTAGGTTCATGCTGTCTTGTATCAGAGGCACAGACTTAAGCAGTGGCACTCTGCCTTATACAGACTTGTCACCAGTATATCCTAGAGAAATCTTTCATTCTTTTCAGGCCAGTGGGAGTAATAAGTCAAAGATTTCTGGCGTCACATAAAGCACAGAAGAGATATTTGTATGCGCGTGTGTGTGTAGGTACAGATATGGAGACCTTTACTGACAGCAGATTTATGTTAAAATATATGCTAAAATATTATATAAGATCTTTCTGCTACTGGTTTTTGTGACATTAGGAATTCTGCAATATTTTTTTTCCTAATTCCTCCAGTTTCTTCCTGCTAATTCAAAACTGTAAGGAAGTTTTAATACACCTAATATTCCAAAGATCACTAGTAAGCCTGTACAGATTAATTGCATATAACACAGATCAAATTGTATAGAATTGCTAATGTAGCCCCATCCTGCCCTGTTTCATCTGTGCTGTCAGACTGAACAGGTCTGTCTTAATAACGTAAAAGGTTGAGAGAGTGATAATCAGCTCCGTAAAACTCCACCCGAATGAGAAAATCAGTCCTCAATGAACTGTGAGTACAGACCATCAGAAATCATTTTTCTTGATGGGCAGATGGAGAAATGTGTTTTTGAAGGTAGGCTCTTAAGTTTTTGAAAGGCAACTATCAGAGGTCATTTTAGCTTCAGCTGATTATCTCTTAGGCTTTAGCTAAGACTAAATGGCAAGTTCAAAAGTCTCGTATATACAGCTGTGGTCTGCAGAATGAAGGGTGTTTGTTGTAGATGAAAGTTGAAGAAAAGAGACAAAGTCAAAGTCCATGAAGAGGAGAGTCCTTCCTTTTAGGGCAGCACGCTTATTGGTGAACGGAAGGCCAGGAATTGTTTCATGTTATGTGACACTTTTGCTCCTTCATCTATGTGCAACCACACCAGAGTGCATGTTTGTTATGCAATTTCTGCTCTTTTTGTGAAGAATGCTAGTTTTGTATATTTAAAATACTCAGTCATTCCCCGGGAAGATAACGTGATCTGCAACTTAAAAAAAAAAAAAAAAGGGTTATGAAAGATCATTCAGAAACTGTCCTTCCAGTAAAAAAGGCATTAGCAGCATATCCTTATCTTTGAGATGTATTTCTAAGTGTTGTTCGTTTACTGGCCAGCCCAGCGTAAACCATGACAGCCGCCGAACAAAGATGGAGCAAAAGTTTGCAGGGAGATTTCGTGTTAACTTATTTTGTCACATTCCTTTTGTTATCTGCTAAAAGGTACAGTAGTCAAATATGACAGCACTCCTTTACAGAGAAGGTTGCCATCCTAACTTCATCCAGCTCATCTATAACTTAATGCTTATGGTGTCTAAAGGCAAGTGGTCTGCATTATTGCTAAGACTTCAGCTTGGATACCACAATGACACCTAAACAATCACCCAGTCTTAAGGCAGTTCCCCTCATTTGTTGAAGTAAGTGGAAATTTTCATCAGGGAGCTATTGCTTCTCATTTATAAAGAAAAACATCAGCTATTATGGTAATAATGCAGAAAGCCTCATTAATTACAGCACACAATAAAGAATAAAGTGAGTGTAAAGAAGCCAAGCAGATGGTGCATTATAAACAGACTTTTTAAACAGTAACCTTCACAGCAGGGAATGCTGTAGGTAAGAGTGCAACTTAACTTTCATTAGAACATTTTTATTTCTACGTTTAGAACATAAATGTATTTCCAGATCTGTTCTTTGCTGAAAGTTGAATAATTCTGGAAAGCCTGAGAAAAACAAAAAGCAATATGATTGCTTTCTAATTACAGAGATTATAGGGTGGGGGAGAAGGGGATATGCTGTAACGTTTTTACTGTTTTCTATCATTCCTTCTGCAGTTTTGAAACATATTGTAAAGAAAAATTCACTAAAAACTTTTTAGGAAGAAATTTGGTGGTTAGCAGAGACAAAAACAGGGGCAGATGTAGCTCTCTATTTTGGGCGTGTGGAGTTGGGGGAGAGGAGGCCTAGAGACCGTTGCATAAAAGGAGGAGCCTTTGAGGTACCATTCTCCCCAAAGGGAGAGAAGTGGAGGGTGAGAAAATACTAGTAGATGTTAGTGGCAACCAGTAAAGATTCCTCCATCCATATCCAGCATTCCTGTATGCCTAGGAAATGAAAATGTAACATGCCAGTTTCCCTTACAAGCATCCAGAAAATATCTGTAATACAAACCTATAAAATATTTGATTAGAGAAGTGATACCCGTACAATTGTACATACCATAAAACGAGCAAAACTAAGTCTGTGTGGTTTAAGAACTCAAATCCCATCCAATAACTTACTAACAGGATTTCTTTAAATGAGTGAAATGAATGCTAAGAAAAAGCTTCTCTCTGCGTCAGTGCAGCAATGCAAGGATATTGTTCATATCTGCTGGGTAACTTAACTGACCAGCCCCAGGAACGACAGATGCTCAGAGAAGATACTTTGCGTCCGTACCTACAGTCCTTATAGGCTGTCTAAACTCAGTTGGCGTGTAAATCCCATCTGCCTTTGCATACGCTGAAGTGGGAGCAACCTCAAGGTTTCTTTTTTTTTTTTTTTTTGCCCAGTATCCTATGACTTCAGCAGGATAACAGAGAGAGTAACAGAAGGACTAGCTCTCTACTAATAGCTGATGAGGATCCTTATACTCTAGCCCATTTCTTGTCTCAAGCCTTTTTTTTTATTATCTCTGAAATTGCAGTTCCCCTATATAAATATCCAGTGTATGGTAGTATGTGTATGGAATATTCAGATTACGGTTGAGTTTGTGGCTGTTCTGCTAAGGTCTGGGGTGATACATTGGCCAACCCATACATACATTACACCTTGTTTTACAGGTCAGAGCGTCAAAGGTAGCTCCATATGATGCTACCACAGTTCTCCTTTGGGTACTGTTACCACTGACATTGGCCTGCCCTCTGCATGCCAGTCCAACAGGCCACATAGGCTTAGGCAGCTCATGGGGCTTTTTTTTGATGGTCATATTTATTTGGTCCTTGAATGTGGCAATAGCAAGACACAAACTCTGTCTCTTGAAGAAAACATGTAGTTGTTAATGAAGCGTTCGGTCATGCATCTGAAAAGATATCTAGCTCGTGTTCACAAAATACTTGTATGAAACTGGCAGCTCTGAAATGTAGGAAAGGAGCTCTTTGCTGCCATCTCTCAGTGAGCCGAGAAGAGAGGGAGATGAATGTGCAAACTTTTTGACACATTTATTTGCCCACTCTCTTCCTGAGGGGCATTTTTACTGATTTGCTAAGGGATCATTAACATTTGGAAAATAAGAGAAATTAAACAGCGTTATACTTGTTGTATGGTGAAGAAAATCAGAACTGTTTTTAAATATAATCTGTTTAGGAGTTGTCATAACTGAACCTAAGTCTTGGATGGGGTAGTAAACGAAGCTGAGTCCATATGAAGATGTAAGTACATCTATTCCAAACTGATCTGATGTGTTGAGTGTGCTGAAAAATAGCATGGAGACATCAGCACGACAGAAGATGATGGTAGCATCATTTAGGTACAATGATACAGGATTAGCACTGACAAAGGGTGTAAATGGGAGAGACAGTAAATTGCTTCCTCTATGAAATGAGGCAGCCCTTGAGAGTATTTGTGGATTTGTCTATTCTCTATTTTGACAGTAAATGATGAAAAGGGTGCAGCTGACAGGTAAACTACGAAATCATTTGTTCATCAAATGTTCAAACTGAGTTATAGAGTGTATCCAAAGATGCTATGTGTGTCTTTCTTCATAGGTGCAACAGAAATACTTCCAGTATCAATATTTTGTAGAAACATTGCTAGGCAGTTGGTGCAAATCAGTGCTGAAATCCATTTCATCTTCATCTGCTAGTTTCAGAATCAGACAAAGCTCTTCAGAAAGAATTAGTACTACTGGGTGAAGTCAGAGAAAATGTTTTAGGTTTTTTATTAGTTTATGGGTTATATTTTGAGCTATTTTTAGCTAGTTTTTGCAAGTTTTAAGAAAAAAATTGTAGTATCTGAACCTGGTCCTTCTTGTTAGCAACACTATTTGGAGGAATAATTTAATGTTTTTATCATTATGGAAGGTTTCCTTAACATAGTACTCATGAATAGTCTCATTAAAATCAAAGAGCATGACTATATGGGTATGCAAACACAAAGTTTGACCCAGAAGAGGAGATGCGTTAGAGTTTCTGTGACATCCTCCAGGGATTTCACTATTGCTATTGATTTTACATGAAGGCACTCAGATGGTACAGTGATGGACGGCAGTATAAAGCCCTAAGAGAGATGGATAGACATGATTAAGTGCTTATTGGCCAGCAGTCAGTACCTTTTCCTTATACTCTCAAGTCCCAATCCACATATGATATGCTGTTACCGCTTTTAGCTCCAGGGTTGGTCATTAAACTCAAGCAGAAATAGCGGATGTATTTAGGTCCAGAGGTCTCCAGTTCATTGCTTGTTTATCTCCGTGCTGCAGTCTAACATTGTTACAATATTGAGGCCTAAATAAACAGCAGAGTTGTTGTGAATATTTAACTTTTTACAAAAAAAAAAAAATTGAAATATCATTAATCTTTAAAGTTTTCAGCTATTTTGTCTGTTCCTTGGAGAATATATAATCTCCTTTGAGATTGTGGTCTGTTGTTACTCTTTCCAAAGGAAACATAGAAATCATATTTTATCCCAAAAGGGTTTTATCCTCCCTTCTTGTTCCGTTTAATGTTTTTTAGTTGAATAGTGTGAACTTTTCTAGGCACATTTCTGGGATTTATGCATTAATATCAGACTCCAGATGGAGAAGCTTTTTATCAGATAAGCAAACCTGGGAGGAAGTCCTGAATGTTAACACTGGGGATGGAGACTGGTACAGTACTCTTTCTTTGAGCAAATCTGATTGCATTTGAATGAGACAGAAGATAGAGTACTTTTATTTTATTCACTCGTTCTATTACTCCCACAATAAACTATATAAGCTCAGTAAAAATTTTCTGGGATGTGGAAAAATTCAATAGCAAGGTGTAGTAAGAAGCAAAGAACATATTTTATAGTTTACTACTGCTTGATATTTAGATGGACATCTTTCTTAAGAGTCCTTTTCAGATGCTGCAGATCAATATTCTGCTTGATTCTGATTTTAGTGTAGTTGATGGTATTGCCATCAATGCCATCCTATACAGCAAGAAGTCTTTCTGGAATCAAGCATGTGGTCCTTACTCAGAGAACGTTCAACTTCTTTTCCAGCCACTGACATCAGTTGATAGGGCACTGCTGGTACTTGTCTCACTGGGTCTGATTTTATGATCTAGGATCAAGATTTGAATTTCACAGAGGTGTTTTTTTTCCCTGTAGAAGGGAAAGGTATAGAATTTCATGTCAGAAGCAACAGGCTAGATCTGCCCTTGTTAGAGTAAATAGCCATAGATGGTACTTGTGAAGTCCACAAAAATATGAAGAAAACGACACCCTTTCCACCTTTGTTGCACTCTAAAGTTCAATACAGCTTACAACTAATATAGAGCATATATCTGATTTGATTGGAGCTAAATTGGTAACTTTTGGTGAGCACTAAATAAACACAATATTTAATTGGTATTTTCTGCTCAGGAGATGCCTGTGAACTGCCATCATCTCTTTCCTGATAGTTGTTATTCAAGGATATCTTTTTGGCATTTTTAGATTCAATGAATTTGTGAGGAATAATCTACATCTCAGACACGTTACCCCAGTGTCACTACTCAAGCAAAGTCATATTGCTCATGTTGTCTGAGACCAACAGTCTTTCTGGCACTCATAATAATATTCTTCTTAAAATCTGCTTCCGACTGTTCTGTGCCCAAAATGCCTTTTGCACACTAAAACAGCGTAGAAGTGGTCAATTGCAAATGCCTCAGAAAATCTAGTTAAAACAATGACTGAATATTCATAGCAACCCTCTTTTGCATAAAATAAATTTTATTATCTTTTTATTTGCTGACATTCCCTGCTGATATGTCAATGCTTCTGGGAAAAACAGCCTTTAAAAATATTGGCGTATTTTTGTGTCACCTGTAAGTTCAGAGCTACAAAGTCTTTGCCCAGACAGCCTGGCTTGTTGTCTGTTGTCACTTGCTTCCATTTATCTAAGAAATGCTGCCAGTTATTTTGATTTGTCACAGACTCTGCTTTAGTTGCCCTTCACCTTATGATGTGACTTACAGCTCCATCACAGACCTGTTTAATAGATTGTTCAGCATCATTTCTCACTCCCTTGTCCACACAGTGTAGGGGAAACATTTCTGATCCATTTTACTTGCAAGGGAATCTGTAGCAAAGACAGACATATCTTACTGTCATAAAGAAGTACTTTTGTCAGCATTCCTGTTGTGACTGAGTTGGGTGGCTGTTCTCAGATGTACCCCAGGCTGTTTATTTTCAGCTACTTTCCACCTGACCTGAGTACATGCACTTATTTCTTTAGTGATGTTCCAACTGTACAGATGTGAATGCTGGATTATTTCTTTTTTTTGCTGTCAAGCTCTATTTTGATTTTTTTTTCAGGTTCATTCTTCCACATTCTGGACTTCATGGTCAAATGCTTTGAAAATTCATTTTCTCAAGTCTAGTCTGAGATTTTATTGGAAATATTGCATTGTGTATGTAATTACACCTTCTTCCTCAAGATCACTCAATAATTTATACCCCATTAGAAAGTGTTTCTATAGGAAATCATGGTTGCTTGACCATGAGCTCAATTATGCTATGTGTTCCAGAAGAATTTGCTATCATAAAACTGCATGGCAAAGCATTAAAAAAGCCGAATAATACAAGAATAGTTGGAAACTTTATATGAATGAAAGTAGTACTCCAACAGTACATAGCAGCATGTAAAATGTACACTAGCTATATTGGTATCTACTACCTCCACAATAGAAACAATGGCAAATACTGTATTAAACTATTCTAATGCTTCAGCCATTTAACCTTTCTGTAGAGTATGTATTGTAAGTACCCTGTGTTCTGCAGCAAGGCAGCTGGTTTATGACAAACTGTTTTATAGCTTTTCTCTAAAAAACATTCATGATTTACTTTTTTTTTTTTACTGAAACCATTGTATCTTTACTACATCCAAATAGTTCATAAGCATTCAATAGCAGACAGAGGAAACGGAGTGACATTCGACTAAAGGTCCCAGTAACTGTACTTTCACGTATACTTTCAAAGAAAAGACTTAAAAGGCGCTGGAAATCTCATACAGAATGTGATGTATTTTGGACAATTGTACTATTCTTGTCCCAAGAGTTTGACAGGATTGAATTTGATTTGTTAGGAGGTGTTTGATAGTGATTCTCACTGTGATGTAGTAGTGGTGTTATGGTCTAGTGGTCTAGATCCCCAGGAGCTCTGCCTGCTTCAGCTTAGTCAATGGCACATGAAGAGCCCAAATGCGCATTTTCTAAAGCTCCAGAAGAAGGAATGCTGTGATTTCTTTGACTGTGGAAGAAAATGGCAGACCAAAGTTCACAACTTTTCCAGAAATGGTGGATATATTATTTTTCATTACATGATTGCGGCAGAGGCTCAGGGAATTTAAAAGGAGGAAAAGACAGATGCAAATATTACACTGAACTGGAAAGCAGTGATAAGAAACTGATAGAAGAATGTGCCTTCCAGCTGCAATTTGAGGTTGCCTGCAGAAATCCTTGTGAATTCCAATTCCTTTCCTTGAGCTAAAAGAGGTGCATGGATTAGGAAGCATAATTCCTCTAGGCAAAGGAAGAAAACTTTTGCCACTTTGCTGCTGCCTGTGATTATCTCTCTCTTCTATTATTCCTTCCCAGTTTCCTTTTCTTCAGTGATGCATCACCTCTCCAGGTAATAAATCATAGAATCTTTGTGGATAATGTCTTCATTTTGCATGGCAAACACATGTCATAAATCTAGGTGAAGCTTAATAACTGGTATATAGCATCCTTCTTGTAAATGACAGAGACAGAGGATCCCATTTCCACTGCACTTTCACACTGGAGGAGAAACAAAACTGGTTCATCAACTATTTGGGTACTACAGTGGCTGATATTAATCCTCAAAAAAAAGCTAGGGGAAAGACATGTTAATACTAGCCTTATCAATTCCCAAAATCCTACTCGAAAACTCCACATTGGCCAAGGTTTCTAAAGAGGATGGCATTGGAAACACATGCTTGTGTACCAGCACTGAGCCATGTGTTCTGCCTTCAGAACTGCCATTGTTATCTAGTACTATGTAGTTATGGATACCTACTAGTCCTGCTTTACCTGGACCACTCTTGCACGATGCAGATAGGTCTTATAATGACATTGTTTCTCCTGGGCAAACCATCCTCTCCTCATTCTAACCATGCCTGCGTGTCATGTGTAGCTTCCCTTTGTGGAAGCCCTTCTAAAGAAATGAAAGGACTGTAATGATTAAGAGCAGTCAGAAATGGACTGGGATAATTTCAGAGTTGGCTAGACTAGTAGAAGCATTTTCCTGTAAGACAGGCATATGGCATCTCCATGTTCCTTGTCCCACCCTGACTGCTTGGGATGTTTTTGGCAGCCAGACACTCATTGTAGCATGAAATGCAGGATCACAGAGCCATAAGCTCCCAAAGTGGAACTGACAGCTCTGAAACAAAGACGGGGAATTTTTTCTGAGCAGAAGTGGTAGTATCAGGCCCATCATATGTAAGGCAATTACAATGTAACCTAATGAAATCAGATGCCAGCTTTGCTGATATAACTAGTTTCACAACCTCTAGCCTTCCTAGCATAACACAGAATAATTCATAATGGGACTGCACAGAACTCTTTCAATTAGATTTCAGCAGTGGAGCGAGTTATTTTAGCTAGACAGAGGCATGCAAAGCCTGTAGGCTCAAACACATGGTAATTGAATAAATAGACTCAGGCTTTTGCTATCACAAAAAGAAATTAAGAACTCATTGTAAAAGATGTAAGAGTCTACCTCTAAAAGACACCCATTCAGCTGAAATCATCTACCTGCACTCTGTTCAAAAATCACACTTCCGGATGAGGGGAGAGGTTGCCATTTCTCAGAAAAACTCTCAGTGGTGAAGATGCCTTCAAGTGAAGGCTGTGAGTGCAGCTGTAACTTTCTGATGATACAAATGTCAAAAACGCCTGCAACACATAAAAAAAACTGAGCGCTAATCAGTAAGCAGGGATTCTGAAGACAAACTCTTTCATGGATACTACCTTTATTAAAGGTGATATTTCAGCATTTCAGGCAAGTATCATTGCTAATCACATGAACCCAATATAGCACAGGCACTTGTGTTTCACAATGCTTACTGCAGCCTGCCTGCCAAAGGGTATTGAAAACACCACCTTAACATTGCAGCAGCTGAATGTTTATGCACCAGTGCACGCAGCGCATGGAAGTTTCTTCCTATTTTCGGGTGGTTTTTGCTCTTTTCTGATAGTGACTCTTGCTAGGGATCAAGTTTTTGTTCACTTTGTCTTTCCCATTATGATGGGAAAACATTCCCAAGGAAGATGGCTTGTTCCCCAGCCAGATCACTTCAGCCAAGCATCTTTGATCCAGGGCTTTTATTCTGGGGATCAGATGCTTTCAAGTAACAAAACATAGATGAACATACTGGCATGGCTGACTCTTCACTTGATAATGGGTTTGAAGAGAACAAGAAGACAACAAATTCAGGACTGCATGAAGGAAGGAGAAGAAAGTCCGTAAATGCCCTTTCCTGACTGTAATGATATACTGGAGAGGATGCAGGACTGGTTTTGTTTATAATACTTTTATACTATTTTTCAGAGATTGTTTATATATCATTCCGTCAAGTGGAGAAGATGGCATCACACTGGGAAAGAAGCATTCAAGAGTGTGGGCAGTTTGCAAAGAAACTCATGGGACTTTTGATTTTGGCTTCAAAAAGGGAGAAGAAATTATTTTTACCTTGTAGGTTTGAATAAGAATTGCTTATAGTGAAATAGATTTTACAGTCTATTAAGTTCAGTCAGTACAAAATTAACTTAACTGGCCAGATTGACACCTGGAGAATACACCTTGTGCTAGAGGGAATCTTCATCTGCGTAAAGTTGATGCAGCTAATTCCGTTATCTCTTGCTTTGGATCTGACATCTGTGAAGTTTCTGCTGCCGGGGCTACATTTTCTGGACGATTTGAAACAGGCTGAGACAATAGGGGAGGAAGGAAGAGTCAAAGGAGAATCAATGCTATTCTGCTATGCCCCATACTCGATTAGCCAAATAAGCAGACAAGGGCACGCTGGCTTACATTTAGTATCCTACAGCCCCAAAACCATGCAGATGCTACTCACATTACTCCTCTGATGATCATACCTGAACCATGAATGCCGTGATACATCTAGTCCATTTGATACTTTTGTTTTTCTTAATTATTGTAAAGAACAGGCACATTTTCTTCAGTGCTAATGTCCTTTCCCTGGCATAGGGCATAGGGCAAACTTATGATGTAAACTACCAAATGCTGCTTGAGATCCAGGCGCTGAGAAGAGGATGAGGAGGCAGATTTCTTCTGTAGAAAAGCAAATGCTAACTCTGCTCTGCTCATAAAATAAAAAAAATAAAAAAGGCCTGTCTGAGAGAGATCCAGAATATTATATTCTTCACAGGAATGAAGAATTATGAAGTTCAGCTAAAGTGTTGACAGAATAGTTTATCATGAGCTAAATCACTGTCTTTAGATAACCCTTGCTTTTTAAATTCCTGTGCATGCAATTATTTTCCTTTTGAGGAGGTTTAAACATAAACCATCAAACAAGATATTTCCAAAATGACAAAATCCTGAACCAACAGGACAACATGCTGAACTTGAAATTGTGTAAAATAATATTTAACTCATAGATTGAATTAAATTTATCATTCCCAGGTCTTGAATTAAGTGGTAGAGTATGAAAATGGCTACCTACATGAAGGATGTCAAGACCCCCCAAGAGCAGTCCTATGGCACTCTAAACAGTCATGTTGTCCCAGAAAATTTGTTACCATCGCATGTTTAAAGCGTCAGTCACAGTGTTTGATACCACCTCACAGAGAAATTCCATTTTATTTTCTTTGCTGTGGCGTGGGATTATCTTTATAATACTACTTGTGGCTATGTGTAAATCATACTATAAAATAAAGGGGATGTAACTGGACAGACATGAAGTTTGGCAGCACACCTTCTCTCATCACTCGTGATTCAGCAGTCATTACACTGAGCCTTGTAGTTAGCTGAATGGATCTGTTGCTATTTGGTCATTGAAAATTGCAGTGCATCATCATCATAATACCAAATTACCAACAGCTGGCTGTTTTTTCCAGCACTAGGGAACTGTGAAAGCTCTCTATATTTTCTGTATATTGTATGACACTGGTTTATATAGTTTCTTCTTAAATCACAAACAGAAGTCCGAGAATTCATAATATTTTGATTATGAACTTAGGAAAGAATTTTGCATTTACTTATGAGACTACCATGGGGGACAAAGAAATCATCAGAAGTGCTTTAAGCAGCCACTGGGTACTAGTTTTCAAACCCAGAGTAAAGTTGAGTAGTTCCTTATGCTAAAAGCAGAAGACACAGATTCGATAACTGGTCAAACTGAATCGCACACGTGGATAGCAAAGATGCATCACTTCTGAGTGCTTTGCTTGGGAGAGAACCATTACCTTTGCACAAGTGTGAAGGCAGAGCCCTCAGTCAGTTTATTTCCCAGAAATGGGAGTGGACTAGGGGATTATTTCCATTGACTGTAACTCAGATATTTACATTGTCTTTTTTTTCATTATTATTATTATTGCCTTCCCTTTTGAAGAATTGATTTCAATAAGAGAAGCAGTACCAAGAGAAGATTGGCTGTATTGAATTCACATTGAACTGATTAAAAACCATGGAAGTTATTAGAAAAATAAACATATTTCCTTTTCCATTATGCAATATTTCATCAACAAATTTATTAGTTTAATATACTATGTAAAAATGACAAGGAATATTATTTAGCATCATTGGAGAATAATTTTGGCAGCTGGAGAACACACACATGTATGCAATACAGTTTACAATTAAATATGTTTTTTATGAAAGGGATCATACAGTTTTTCACCTTATGTAGCAAAGAATGAATAGTGTAAGGATAGTCTAAATCTTCATAAAGAAGCCTAATTTTGTTTACATTTTTTCTGGATTATTGTAAAATCTTAACTACTGAAGTAAATCTATGTAAGGGTTATTTGGACAATAACTAAGTGACAGTCTGAACAGGCAGATACTAATCACCATTTCCATTGTGCAAAGCCAGTGTTCTTGCACTGGAAACAGGTGCCGTAGCTGAGATGAGAATCTGTTTTGCAACTTACAGGAAAAGATAACTGAAAAAGTAATCAGGTGCATTACACACACTTCCAAGTGAATGCATAATTGATTTTAGAATCAGCAGTTCCTGTCTGTGGGTTGGTGCAGAAGCTATGCCTTCATAGTGCAGTCAGCATTGGCTTCTGGAGGAGCTGATGGGAGATAAAATAGAGGCCCTAAGTACCTGTGAATAATAGAGTTTTTGGGGCCATTTTTGTAAGAATAAAAGATGAGTCTGAATTAAATTCCCTTCAATATTTTGTTGGGCATATTAATTCTTTCCCTTCTCTTCCCTTCACAGATGTATACTGTTGCAATCTACTGTTAAACAGCTGCAGTGACTCCTGTTCTAGGACAGGTAGATAGTCCCAGATCTTTTACCTGTCTCTTCCAGGTGTTATGAGGTTTAATTAATTTATGCTTCTATAGCAAATTGAGGTCCTTGAAGAAAAGATAGTATAGGGTTGTATTCCCTGCTTCATTCCGTTACTGGCCAAGCAGATTGCTTGGAAATGCAATTTGGTATGCACAGGTGGCACTGCCTTCTGCAAGCTCCTTTGTCTGTGTGGTTTCCACAGGGTTGATCTTTTTCTTTCTCCTTTAAAATTTCTTTGTAAGGGGAGAAGGTCAGTCAGAGAGATGCTTAATGAAAGAGATCTTCAATACATCAAACCTTTCCAAGGAGGTTCCCACTGTATTGTCCAGTGTGCTCATCAATTGTGGTATTTTTTTTCTCATGGGCACTTTTCCAGGACTAGATGATGGGTTTGCACAAATAAAAGTATTGGTAGAATTTGATAGGGAAAATAGATGTGCAGAGTCTCCTCGTGTGCATTTGCACAAATAAAAGTATTGGTAGAATTTGATAGGGAAAATAGATGTGCAGAGTCTCCTCGTGTGCTGTGTGGCTTTGCTATTTGTTTTTGTAATATTCCAGCAAGCCCCTTTGGGATAATTCTCAAGGACACCGTAATCCATTTGTGTTGAAGTAAGCTGAAAATTTCCAGTCAAAACCTGTATTTCCGACAGTTCACTGTTATTTATTTATTTAATCAAAATTGCTGCTTTCTATGGGAAGTATTATTTTCATGTAAACTCAAAAATGTGCATCCAAATGTCAATTCAATTGAGCTGTGCCCATTTGAACCAAAGATCTTTGGTTGATTTTGGTTTTATCACGCTAAAACTTTGGGTCACACTGATATAATTTTTAGGCAATGTCACTGTGAAGATTGAACAGTATGGCTTCCTGATTTTCCTTTAGATTATAAATAAAAGACCCTTTTATACCCGTCTTATTCCACTCCTTCAATTTGGGATTGGATCAGGCAGGTGAACTTCTGTTTCATCATTTTTCCCTTCACTTTCATTAGATTTTTCATTGTTGAGATTGTTACTGGTTATTAGCTGACACTATTAGACTGGGGAGATGAGACCTTGCTGGTGAAAAAAGCGTAAAGAATTGAAATGACAGGGGTTGTACCAGTAGTGTGGTGGCTGCGCTAACTCCAGCTCAGTTGTAGGTTGTGCTGTAATATTACAGATGCCTTGCTGTGATGCAGTGAAATTAGATCAGTGCCCATGGGCTCCACCACAGAACTGTGAAACGACGCAATGTTTTCCGTGTCTTTGTACCAACAAAATACACTAACTCTAGAGTGACTGAACTGTTGTAAGTGTTACACAGGAGGTAAAAATCATATCTGCAAAGTGCATTGACAAAAATTCAGGCAATATTTTACAACCAGTGTTGTTACTGCTTGTAATAGTCCAGTTTTGGAGTCTAGTCCAGTCAGGGTCTAGTACAGCATTTGGAAGCCACAAGCTCAGAAACAAACTGTGCTTCAAGTATAATATTGAGCCAAGGTCTGTACGTATCTGGGGACACAATGGGATCCTAAACCTATATGAATAATACCCGGAGGCATCGTTCAGTTACATTGATTTCAGTGCAGCTTCTGGCCTGTGTAGCTGAGCACAGTGTTGCACTATTTGGGCTTCTCCTCTGAACGGGAGCAGAATGACTTCACTGACTTCTGTGAAGAGAGTTGTTATATACTGCTGTTTGGGCATCTCACTTCTAAGCAATGCCTGGGTTTAATAGCTGGGACCTTCAGTTAAAATTCCTTTCCAGGTGCTTTCTCAGCAGTAGGAAAACTTGCTTTTGGCTACATTTTTCCTGGAGAAATTCCCAAGGCAGCATACCGTCTTTCTCTTCAGACTGTAGGACAAGACACTTTGCTGACAGAAGCCTGACCATTTTCTCTGATGTAGAAGGACCTTTCAGTGATTTCGACCAGCTGAACAAATGACCTATAGCTTTAACACCTATACTTGTCTGTACACATTAGCAATTCACATCCAAATACTAGTTCATCTAAATGTTTGAAATCATCAGTCTCGTGTCTATTTCACAAGTATCTTCTTCATACTTTTGCCCTTGGCTAGTGGTACATGGTGCCTGCATGTGGTCCTCCCAACTTAAATATTCATATATTCAGTTAAAGATTAGATTTGGAATATTCATTATCATTAGAAGATAAATAAGGCACATAAACGTGGCTTTTCTTACACAGTATAAATATTTTTTCCATCATCATGACTGGGTACTGAAGTTTGCTGGTTCAGAGCAATAATGCAGATTCTGCATATCAGAGGTGCTGAGGGACAAAAATGACTGTTCTGCAGTAATGTGGGAAATGAGAAAACCGCCTGAGGAAAATCAGTCTAAGTTAACCTCTTTCCTAATTTATTCTAAAACCAAAGAGTTAATTAGTGGAGTTAAGTTTCTGGTGAGAAGAACACTTATTCTGCATAGACAAATGACAGCATACACCACAGATTTAATTAAAAAGAAAAGAGATAAGTACTGCATTGTATGCTAAAGTAATGTTTACTATAGCAATTGATTACTCTGCAGACAGCTTGTTATTTTCTTTTCCAATTTAAAGTGAAGATAAGAAATATAGAAGGATGATAAATCTTCAATCTAAATTGTACCTTTTAGGGAGGTGACTAAAAGATATCGAGAACACTTACATAAGAAATAAAGCTGCAAAATCCACGGGTGATGTAAATTGGCATGTTTCCTTTTGACAATACTGAGTGTTGTTTTACACCAGTTGAGAATCTAGATCCCAAGAGCAATCATAAAAAACTTTGGTGTCTTCAAACTGCTCTGTGAAGAGCAGGACTTTTTATATCAGTGTGCAATGGCCTGATAAATCATCATTCATGTCTTCTGAGAAAGTGAGGGAGAAATGATTGGAAACAGCACTGTTGCTCTCTGGAAGAAAGCTGTAGGGCGTAATGAAGAGCCAGTACCCTAATACTGGTCAGTCCTCACCTTTTCAGAGCCTATACCCTGTCATTTCTGCATTTGTTGTACAATGTTCCCTCCTCCATTTCAGTTTGGTGGTTGCATGTAGTGTGAGAGAGTGGGCTTTCCACTGAGGTGGTAGATGAGGAAACAGTTCTGTCCCAGATCCATTATATGACTTTGGCAAGCTACAGTTCCATTGTATACCTCAGTTTCTTCATCAACATGTTCCTTCTAAGCTACCCTTTCCACTATCCTTTTCTTTCTGAAAGGATTGCTGTAGGAGAGAAGTGGGTTGGTGTTTAAATTCAAATGATTTGCAATAGAGCATTGCCTCTGCCATAGACTGCTCATGTTTCATTCAATGACTGCCTTATTCTGTCCATGTTAGAGCAGACTAAATGTAAAGCATGGACAACAAAACTTAACTTATTACCAAATCAGCTGGGAATGGGTAGGGCCACAGCTTCGCAGCTCCACAAGATGGTGTGTGTGTGTATGGGAACAACTTGTTTCTTAAAGTTGGAAGTGGGAAATTCACCCCTTAATCCTGATGCAGTGTGCACGTCAGGATCGTGCGGAAAACACGAGGTTTAAGTACTGCGGGAGGCAGAGAGTTGTGAGCACTGCTGGCTCTGTGCACTGCTCTCGGAGCTGTGCACCAAGCACTCACTGGCATCTGGAGCGCTCAGAGCATTCAGCTCACGTTTCCAATGTAGCAGAGCAAAGCCTGACTTTACATGTGTCAAATTTATACAAAAAGAAAACTGGATTATGTGAGCTTCATTATTCTTTTATTATTATTATTAACGCGTATGTGTTGCATGTAATTGTGGCATGAACTGATGTTAATTAATTCCGAATGGCCTTTTTAACTAGAAAGTTTATGTTGTATTTCATTACTGCAATAGGCTCTGGCATTCCAAGTTTCCTCAAAATGAAACAATTTTCTTTTCAAGTGTACATCACCGAAGTCAAAGAGACATAATATTCCCAACTGTATAAAACAGCCTGTGGCAACTAGGTTAGAGCTGTCAGTTTTACACATGGGGTGCCTGGCAAACATATTATACATACAATTCAAAGCTGACCTTATACTGCACCTGAATTTAAATCTGTGTACTGCACGATGCTTTATATCCTAAATAGGCTGTTAACACCCTCTTGCAGCCCTTCCCTTTTATAATGGGCTGTAACTGCCAGCGCTAAATTGTCATGAGCAGCAGCCAGAAGGTAACACCATAAAATTAGTTAATATTAACATAAAGATGCCAAATCACTTCTGCACACATTTGAAAAATATTTTTTCTTTTAAGTAGTTGAGTGCTTGCAAGTAAGAAGAATGTTCCATAAAAATTCACCATGTTCCCCAGTGTTTTAAAATGTCTGGTGTCTCCAAAAGACATGGGATAAGAAAATGGTCAGCTTACAGGGCTGAGGACCTTTAAAACAGGAATTCAACTTTAAAAGAGGGTAAAAAAATTATTTCAAAGAACTTTTTCTCCAAATCTTGGACAGCTTTATACAATGGGAAAATAATAGCAATCTCTATAGATCAAGATGGTAAGATACACCTTGTCCCAGGGCTGTCGCACACATCGTGGGGCTGCGCAGTCTGCAGTGCAGCTGAGAGGCCTTGCAGAGAGGGGCTGGTGCAAGGTTGTGTAGCTTTGCCTGGGACGTGTGCCCGAAATCAGAGTGCAGCAACCCAGCCTGCTGTGTGACCAGGGGACGTGCCAAGCACAGCAGCGGACTCCCTGCTGATGCAGAGGTGGTGTTTTGTCTCTGAGCTTCTGCAAGTCTTCTGAAGACACTTTGTGGGCAATAGGCTACGGGCGGTCACTGTGTATGTGGAGGGGGCTCTTGTTCATGTAATGCGGAGCATACGTTCCTAAACCCTACTAGCTGAAGTAACTAGGGGGGTTTTACTAAAACCTCTTAATCCATCCGTGAGATAATCTCCTCCAAAGTAGAAATTCCTGGTTCTACTAGTATGGGGATGCTGAGATATTAGCCAGTGTTTTCAAAGGGTGTAACAGTCATTTGCAGAGGATGAAATCCAGTGCCAAACTCCCGATGACTTCAGCAGGGTGAAATTTCTACTGTAACTTTAATGAGAGCGCAGACATGCACTGCCTACAGAGTAAGCCAGCGTGCTTCCTCTGCTCATGTGCTGGGGAAGTAATAATTTGCTTCCTCTCTTATTATGACTGGAAGATTTTCAAAGTCTTTGCAAGGAATCATGTAACTGCAGCCAGTGGGAGGGGAGGTGGGAAGGGGGAGGATCTGAGCAATTTACTGCAACTCAATGTAAATTTCTGTAAGGTATACAAAAATAAAAAAGGGGGGACAGATGTTGAGGCCAGTGCCTTGCCCCTGCCCCAGGCAGCAGGTTTTCAAAGCTCAGGTATGTGTGGATTCAACATGTCTCCGAAATGGATTCTGCCCACCTATGGTCACAGAGAGAAACTGTTTTTCTAGAGTAGGTTTAGGGTATTTGTGGTACAGAATGTAAATGCTGCCTGTCCTGAATGCACTGGCACATTTGCATTTTGTTGTGTCACTTAGGGACAACTGAGGCAGATCTATAGGAAGTACTTCAGGCTCTAAGTATTGCTATGGCAGGTTAACGCCACTGTAGTATTAGCACATCAGTCCCACAACCTAGTAAACAGGAATGTGGAAGAAATCATGGCATCAAAGGGGGTCCATCTGCCTACTCAGTCCCTATGGTTTCTCCCATACCTGTAGCCCCTTCCCAGCAGATCTGGTCCACTAGCCCAGTGCTGTAACACTGCACGCTAAGTAGCTATGTCCTTGCTCAAAATGAGAACAAATTCTGGTGCTTACTTTACAGCAGTATGACTCTTACCTTTCATGTGCTTGCTGCTGCAGAGCTGTGCTGTTTGCATGTCAAATCACCCCTCATTTCTGCTCAGAACAACACAAAAAAATATTTCATTCAGCCAAGACAAGCTCAGGAGAGGTTCAGGGCAAAGAGTCTGATTTCAGACTGACCCAGGCAGCGGGAAGGTTCAGATCAAGATCTCAGACTGAGTTCTCTGAATCAGGCTTGGCTTTTTAGCTTGTTTCCAGTCCACACAGGAGCTGGCTGAGTCTGGCTTCATGCCCTTTTTCTGTGAGCTTGTACCATGCCTGGCACCTTGAGCAACAATGGAAAAAAGATTGCTTTTCTTGGTGTAAACAAATGCTTTTGGAAAAGTTTCCAGGCATTTAAAAGAACAGTTTGGAAGTATCCCACTTCAATCTGTAGATTCCCTTTGTTATTCTTGCACGTGCTCTTGTTAAGCACTACGACTAATAGGTACTATTTCCTTTTAAATTCCTTTGGAAGTAAAATCCTTAGGATTAGTGGTTTTGTTTCCTTTGATTTGGGTAGTTGCCACTCATTGACTCGTGTCAGACTTAAAAAACTGGCTTCTGTACTTGCTCGAGCAAAGACTAGCGCGTGGGGTAGCACGTATATTGTTATACTCCACGAAATTATTTCGCACCAGTGGTGCTTCACTAACAAACATTAGTAACTCATTGAGTGGATTAGTTTCTATAATTGATTGCCAACTTTCTTAACAAGCTTGTGCGCAGAACCTTTCAAACATAAGACTCCTCTCCCTCCTCTGGAGACATCTATCTTGTATGCATTATGAAATGGGCACAGTCTATTAAGGTATTCTTCCCTGCTAGGATATGACAGATATTCTCAAAGGAACTAAACTCATTTCTGCACAATGTGCGAGAAACCTGAAGAAGTAAACTATAATTTGTCTTCCTTGAAGAGCACTTCTCAGTTCAGCACCTAAGCTGGATCACCCTCCCATGAACTTTGCCTATGGATGTTTATCTGCTGACCCAAAGCCATATGGATTCATTTTCATAAGAAACAAATCATTTTGCAGATAATGTTGAAAACAAACATTTTATTACTGATTTCCTATAAATTAGATATTGTCATTGACAAAAAAATTGACTAGTTACACAGATTCTATTACGTTCTTGCATATTGACTTTTAATTATGCACTGTTTAATAAAACAAATAACAATGTCTTTCCCATCAAATGGTAGGTAAAGTATGCAGTCTCTATCATGACTTATTTTCTGAGCTCATCCTCTAGATTTTGTGAGTTGCATAAAAATCCAGGAGTTCAAATTTTTGTTGGAAAGAAAAAAGAACCAAAGGAAGCCTCTAATATTCTGTAACATTCTTACTTGGAAGAATGCTTTGTAGAAGATGGGTTAGATGTTTGGTTGGCACTGATTTAACTGGCACAGGCAATTGGACTGTTTAAACTGGGTATGTTTATCACAAAGAGAGATTTTTTCAAGGTGCCATTATGTTGCGTATCCTTCTTTAGGAATCTACTTTTGTAGGCTGAGGTTTCAGTTAGGATAGGAAGTTTTTACCCGTCTTCTATGATCAAAGAGATAAAAATCACTGGGTATTAAGCAACAGTTCTCCTGATGGCATTAGCATACTGGTGTTCACAGACATGTACTAACCCTCAATGCTAGTAGGTAAAAGGGCAAGAAACTGTAAGCAATTTCTTTTGGGCTTCTTCAGTAGCACATAGTTGTACAAACAGCTTTTCTTGCAGGTCACTTAAGCAAAATCATGGTACTGCCGCTCAGGGAAGAGACTTTGTCCCTAGAGATGAGTAGACAGTGAAAACAAGACCTGTAGACTGTCCCAGGTGTTAGCTTCCATGTGTGAATAAGCTGGTGTCTGCTGAATACCAACCTCAGCATCCTTCTGAATAATCTAAACTTTCTGCTCTGAAGCTCAAAGCCATGAGACGATCCTGCAGGTCAGTGCTTCTCTGCATGTTCCTGACCTAATCCTGACTTTAGCTGCTTCCTATTGTGCTACACAGAGATATTCCCCCTTTGCAAAACAGGAGGGGGAATTCACAAATACAGAGAAGTTAGTTTAGGAAGATATGTTAGAAAACAAATAAATTCTGGTAGCCCCTCTGTATGTTGTAGAAGTCACATGCATATTTTGCTTCAAAAGAGCCAGTATTCTGGTTTTGTGTTTTCTAGCTTGCTTTTGATTATACTCTTGCTTATCAAGATTCCTCTTGAGCCCACTGTTTCCCTGTAGCAACAACTGTAATTCCTCAAACCATTCCTAAAATATAGTATAAAAGCACAAATAAAATTAAACTATTATGAGAATGTTATTCACATACAAAACTGTGGACTGAACTACTTTCCATGTGTTTTATTTGCTAATTAATCTGGAAGCTTCCCAGAGTTTATTTTAGAGAGTCCAGTTTATAGACACGTGCGCCCAGCGGAGTAGTCTTTGCTAAGGCATATGCTTAGAATATATGCATGGAATCGCTTTATGTCCATATAAAGTATAAATGTTGTTTTCTCCAGGTTGTAGTATCATGCTTCTAAAAATCGAAGACAAAGGGTGCTGTATGAAAATCCTGCCAACAGAATGAACAATAGTTATTAGTACTTACACTTTTTTTTATTCGAGTGTAAAAGATACTTATCTTTAGTCTCTGCTCACCTCTGCATAACATCAGAGGGGGAGGCTAAGGAGTCCTAAAACATTTCCGTTTGCTGTTATATGAAACACACCAACTATTTTCCATTGCTCTCACTGCCAAGCAAGCTGGTGGCAATTAATTCATTGGAAAACAACCATTTTTTCAAGTGGCAGAGGTGTTCCTTTAACAACTCCTTCTGTTAGAAAGTTACTGGCACTTAGAACCATAATGAAGAGATTTCCCAAACCTCCCTTTGTACGAGAAATTTGGCTTGTACACATAGTGGATGGGTATTTGTACCCTCTAATTTTAAGTGGAGTTTAACTTGTTGCTTTCTTTAGTTTCTTCCTGTAGATGAGGAAGAGATGCTAACTTCTTCAGATATGATTCAGAACAGAAACAGACTAAGCAACCGTCTGGAGATACAGAATTTTTTCTAGGGACTGTAGAAGGTATATGGGATTACTGTACTTATACCACAGGCATCTCAGGTTATGCTGAACTGAGCAGGGATGAAAGCAAGCTCCATTCTGTGCCTGAGGAAAATAATAGACTAAATTTATCCCATTCCTTGATTGGGTTGGAACTACTCTAAGCAAGGAATAGGAATTGCCTTCTTGTTTCAGTGAGTACCAAGGAGAATATATAACTTTAAACCCATTTGTGGATAGATGTGCTGTTTCCAGTGTATGAGAATCAGGTAACTCCGTCTGTAAGTCTTGACATCAGGAAAGTACCTGTGTGAGGTGTGCACATGCATTAAAGGATGAAGTTGGAACAGCACGGGTTCAATTGAAATCAAGTCCTGACCTTCCAGAGTTACAGTTTTCTCAGTGGTAAGAGGGCTATGCAGACAGTTTGTTAAGATAATTAGTTAGCTGTTGCCAATTGCATGTTAATTTACTATTAATAATTGTTACTCAATAACTCCAGGACAAACGCAAGAGGAAATGGTGCTTTAGATGCATAGGTGTAAATGGTTCAATATCATTCTTGTCTGCAATTAACTCACTGTTGCAATCTCTGGTACCACAGGGAATATATATTTGGTGGTCAAATTCAGATGTGTGCGTTTGGTGAGACATGCCCCTGCATTCCTCCAAGAGATGCATAAGCCACAGAGAGCTGAGTATTAGTCACATATATAGTCACATATATAGCATTATATTTTTGCTCTAGCAGCAAGGCATACTCATTTGAGCTAGGAATCCCAAGTTCAGCCCTTACAGCCAGCTAACCTAGCCAGGTGCAGGGCATATATCAGCGAGAGCAGCTACCTTAGGGCTAATGAAGGAAGTCTCCAAGAACTGGGACTTCCCTGCCTAATAGTTTCTTTGTACAACACAGGTGCATTAAAGCATTTAGAAGTTGGATTCCCTATGTTTTTGGCTGTGCTTTTCTAAAAGTGGCCGCTTATCTGTGCTTCCACATACAACAGAAACAATGGAAATATCTTAAGAAGTGGTCTCAAGAGGCTGAATCATAGCTCCAGCAGAGAGATATACCACTTTTCCTTATTGACCTTTAATATAGCTTCCCTGGCACTCTGCAATCAATGTAATCTTTTCACTATGATCATAATGGCCATTATCCTGAAGACAACAGATAGAAGTGGAAGCAATATTAAATTAGAAAAATAGCTGAAGGATTTCTTTGTTTTCTTTATGGATTTCTTACGAGTTTTTTTCTTTTTTTCTCTCTCTTTTTTTTCCCTCAAGTCAAAGATATTTTTACGCTGAAGCAAGTGGTTGGCCCCGTTAATATTGCACGCTTTCCCCTGTTTCAGTACATTGCCAACAGTAAGGTATTATTTAGGGGAAAATATAAATGCATAATAAACAGATCTATACAATCATTACTGAACTAAAATAGCAGTTAGGAAAGTATTTTTATTGTGAAAAATGGCCCTGTAAGACTTGCTGGCTATTTGTAATGTTGCAATGTAACTCAGATAAATTGGTGCCCAGGAGTGTGACATTTCAAAAGCTTGAAAATACACTACATTTTTCTGATACGCCGTTTTTGTAATTCTGCTAGCTATTTTGCAGTAGCAAGAAGCAATTCCTCTGTGCCCAGGCAGTTCAATTAGAGTGTTGTAGATGTTGTCAGAAAGACTCAAACATAAGTGCCCCTGAGCAACGGTTGCAATTTCATAAAGCATCCTCTGCCCCTTCTCCCTAGTAATTGACGTTTCTGGTCAGTTGTGTGCAATGCCATTAACTGACTTCTTAAATAATGACTCATTTGTCTTGTAAACTCTATATGATAAACCCTCCTGTTTGAGGTTAGAGATGCATTTTTTAGTAAAAAGAGGTTAATAGATGAAGACTTCCGCAGGGACAAAAGGCTCTTTTTCCATTAAGTGTTTTTACTGACATAAGCAAAAGTTCATCAGATTCTGGAGATGGATGTAGGGCAGCCTGGTAATGTTATCTGCTTATCTGTCATTATTCATAATACAGATCAAGAGTTCAGGAGATATCAGAAATCCTTAGTGAATTGGGATTGTGGAGTTAGAAGGGGAGAACTAGATGGGGCACTGACTTGTATGACCTTTGGTTAAGTAGGAATCCCAGGTACCTAAAGGCTGGTCAAATAGCACTGTACTTTGAGGGGCAGAATTTGAAAGCATTTAGAAGTTTGGATGTGCAGACAAAAGCTTAAAAAAATGTACAAACACACCAAGATTCACAAGAGTTTGTCTTTCATCCTTCACTAGTTTACCCATTTTTACAGACCATGTGTGTGTCTATAGTCGTGTCTACATTAGAGGGGTTATTTGGCACCTCGGGAGTGGAGCAGTGGATCGGGGCAGTTGGTGCTGTGGCCCCTCCATCTGCACACTGTGTGGCCGGGGCATTACTTGGGACTAGATTCAGTTTGGTTCCCTGAACCTTCCCATCATTCACGGGTTTGTTGCTTCAAACTCTTATGTCCCAGCAGGGGCTGGAGCACATTGACATCTGTGCGTCTTTGTGAACCAGGCCATGATGCAGTAACTGTGGACGAGTCAGGGATTCACTTCTGGTTTGGATCAGACACAGCCTGTTGCACCTTTGAGCACCTGAATGTCTGTATGGATTCTCTGTATAGGAGAATTGACAGCCATGGAGGTTTAAGAATTCAGTTCACTGGCCAGGCAGGAGCGCTGGCCACATCGTATTTCAGACTGTAAGCAACCGGCTTCAGCTCTGATCCAAGGAACGATCTGTGGGATTTAGGGGATGCTGATGGATTAGGGGTCCTTTGGCTTGAATGCTAAGATTACTTACAGGGCATCTGCTCATTATCCCCCATGCTGCCCTAGTTGCCTAAATAATTGCAGTCTTCACAGCTTTTCCCTGTCTTTCCTTCACCGACTTCATGCAAAAGAAAGACAATTTGTGCACATTTAGGAGATGTGGATTTACATCCTGCTTCTGCGGCAGTTTTCAGACAATGGCCTTGATTTCCTTGCTCTGAAATGGGACAATAAGATGTTTTCTGATCTATGTAGTTAACTTTGTAAGGGCAAGAACTTTTTCCTACTGTGTGTGCATCTAATGCTCAACACAACAGGGTACTGATTTTGCAAAGCAAAGCAGAAACTCTCTTGTTAACCCCCAAAGCCTTCTGAAGCCAAGAAATGGGAAACACTTTTTATAGGTGAGCTATGACAAGCTTATTCCTATTAGTTTTCTGATTTTCTGCTAGAGGTTTGCACTGGCTGCTATGAAGAATGGTTACTGACCAGTTGTCTAAAGTCCTCTTGGTAACAGGGAACAGTATTATTTTTGCGATATGGAAATTGTTTCACTGGTATGATGATCAGCCTTCATAGAGGTGAGAGTTAGAAATGCAGTTCCTAGTGATGATAAATAGCAGTTGAGCACACTCTGCGTGTGACTTAACATCAGGGTATGAGACAGCATGACTTGATGCAGACTTGGTATTCTAACCCAGAGGCTTAAACGTCATAATGCAGCATCATGCGATGTTATTACTTAAGAGACATTTGAAAGCTTGGAGATACCAATATAAACTAAAATTATGGAGTACAATTTTGACACCTCCAGTTTCAGGAATCAGAACATGTTCTAATTCTTTAAACTACAATTGTGACGTTTCACATTGAATCACTTAATCTCGCATTAAGTATCTGTCTCATCCTATTTTTCTCATAGGCATTCACCCAAATGACATCAGCATCATTGTCTAAATCAAATCAAACACTGATACTGAGTTGGGAATTTGTTCTTACGTATAGCTTAGCAGGGGCTGCCCACACAATCTTATACAAAGCAAAGACTAAACCAAATTCCCTAATGACAGTTTCTGCTACCATGTGCTTTCTCTCTATTTCAACTTTCGTTTGACCTTGAATTTTCCTTTAGAGGAAAATGTTGCCATTTCCTGTTGACAAAAGAACAATCGTGAATTCTGGGGGAAAAAAGCAACATTGACAGATATATTGAATTATAAAACATGCACACCGCAATTCCTAAAATTGCTGTTGGCATATGTTAAATATATAGTGTACCACTTGAAAATCTATTATCATAGGCTGCTGCTAAAAAGAGCAGTTATTGTTATAATCATTTTGCCTGCAACCTGTTAAACAATCGTGAGATGAGAAGCTTACAGAAATTTTCTAATGCATGCAAAGGGTTAAGTCTGATTTTACCCACTAAGTCCAATTCAAAAAAGATCAACTTGCCTGATCTGGAATATATTCCAGTTCAGCTTCTACAGATGTTGCCACTTAGTCTCTCCACTGTGGTTCGAGATCAATTTGGGATCTGTATCTAAATCCCTGTCTAATGGGAGCTGTAACAAAGGGTCACAGAATATACAGACATTGCCCTCCATCAGAGATAAAACCCAACCAAACCACCAAACAAACAAGTAAACAAACTGCAACAGAGTTCCTCCAACAAAGTTATTCAGAGGATAATAGTACTACAGAGAGCAGTTATTCTTATTGTTGTTATAATCATTGTGTCTGCAGCCTGTCAAATACTGACAGGCGCCTCTTTACCTTAGTAAAAGGGAAACAAAATGATCAGATTGCAAAACTCGTAGACTTTGATATCTGATCATGTCTAGACAGCCTATGTCCCTGCCTCTTAAAGACAGTCATCAAATGCTTTGCATCAATAATTTGATATGCTGCTGTTTTCGAGATGTTGAACATTAATGTCACCTCCTTGGGTCCCAAGTGTCTGCCTCTTCTGCATTCATTATTTTTAGGTAATAATGGATACTTGCTTCTGTTTAGTTTTAATAATCATGCAGAACAAGCAGCTTCAATATCTGAAATAAACTGCTTCACAAATTAATCAAGTGCAGAACAAAGCTGTTTTAAGTATATGACAGCCAATAAAGTCGTTTGTGATGCATTATACAGTCTCTAGCCTTTTCTGCTGTGTGCTATATACTACCACCAGCTGCAGAGGTGGAGGAAAATTTTATTAGAAATCAAGTTCTCTGGGAGTTTTTACCAAAGTGCAAAACTGGATTTTATACATTAGACACGATCATTTAACCTAAGTCCTAAAATTTCATAGGATTATTTAAGAGACTACATGCTTGTGAGAATTAAGAGAAGGAGCTAAAAATGGAATTGCTTTTGTGTTCCAAAGATGCTTTGGATAGGTTAGATGCCTTGCAGGCAGTCACAGTGGAAATTTCTCATACTGGCAAATAAAATCTAAGTCCGTCTTTGAGAAGAACTGAACTGTTTGTGGTTGAGCTGTAATGAACTTCCCTTAGCTCAGCAGCTCACTTGTTGGACTTTTAAATTGTGTGGTTGTAGGAAATAGCTGAACTATATGCAGCAGTTTTGCATCAGCCCATCAACGCAGGGGGAACTGACCGGAGCTCTCATTCATTTCTCTTTGGTTTTTATATTGTATAGGAAAAAAAAAAAAGTTGGAACGTTGAGGTAACTATTCCTCTTGCTTCTCATTACTCTCAGATTACATTTAACTGTGTCTTCTATCTGTTCAAAAAGTTCTTTTCCCTAAAGCATTTATGAAAATAACATGGGGTACAAACTGACAAATTAACGCTGATAGATATGCAGAGAAAGTGATGGTTTTGAATGTATCACATTGTAGATGTGAAGACCTCTGTATAGAAATGATCTCCCGAGTAAAATCTATGTGAGATATATAGAAGTTGCTACACAGAATATTGGCTTATTGCACTCCGTGGATTTGAAACCATCTTTCTCGGATGGCAGTGGAAAACTTCAATATACTTACATGAATTATAAATGATGTCTGATTCTCTTGTTGAAGTAGGTACTGTATGTTTTTCTAACATAGGCCCTTCAGCCTTTAAAAAGCTGCTTTGTGTATGTGCAAAAGTGAAAGATCTGCATTTGGAAACTTTTACTGTTGTCAATACCATTGTGTGAATTGTGTACACTACTGTAAATATTTTTGTTTTAATTGGGAGTGCCACAGATACTCTGTTAACATGGGAATGAAGTCATGGCTTTCAAACAGTTAGTTTATAGATGGAATTGATTTGGAAGAAATAATGCCTGTGAAGATGCAGTAGATGAAACCAGAATTGATTCAAGGTGACAATTCCTAAATAGTTCAGACATTTCGGTGCCTTGAAATGAACATCTTTTCTGTCAGTTCAGAAATATAGTAATACACAACAAGGCAGATCAAAGACAAGGAATCATCACTTTGCTTTTCGGATTTTCAGCAGTGATATAATTTACATTCTTTGAGATGTGCTTGTATTGTTTTTATATCAAAACAATACACATGCCCTTGAAGTGCCTATGGCTAGCCTGAGACATTAACCCTTCATCATAGTTATAGTAATGGGCTGTACATGAAATGCTGGGTAAAATTCACAAGGCTATGTGACACAAGGTGCTAGACAAAAAGATCTTTTAGATTTACAGTGCTATGAACCTACTGCTGCTTCTGGGCGGAAAGCAAGAATCTGTGTGGTCTTCATCTGGAGCAATCAGGATTCCAGTTAATTCATTGTTGTGATTTAACCCCAGCNCTTTTAAATTGTGTGGTTGTAGGAAATAGCTGAACTATATGCAGCAGTTTTGCATCAGCCCATCAACGCAGGGGGAACTGACCGGAGCTCTCATTCATTTCTCTTTGGTTTTTATATTGTATAGGAAAAAAAAAAAAGTTGGAACGTTGAGGTAACTATTCCTCTTGCTTCTCATTACTCTCAGATTACATTTAACTGTGTCTTCTATCTGTTCAAAAAGTTCTTTTCCCTAAAGCATTTATGAAAATAACATGGGGTACAAACTGACAAATTAACGCTGATAGATATGCAGAGAAAGTGATGGTTTTGAATGTATCACATTGTAGATGTGAAGACCTCTGTATAGAAATGATCTCCCGAGTAAAATCTATGTGAGATATATAGAAGTTGCTACACAGAATATTGGCTTATTGCACTCCGTGGATTTGAAACCATCTTTCTCGGATGGCAGTGGAAAACTTCAATATACTTACATGAATTATAAATGATGTCTGATTCTCTTGTTGAAGTAGGTACTGTATGTTTTTCTAACATAGGCCCTTCAGCCTTTAAAAAGCTGCTTTGTGTATGTGCAAAAGTGAAAGATCTGCATTTGGAAACTTTTACTGTTGTCAATACCATTGTGTGAATTGTGTACACTACTGTAAATATTTTTGTTTTAATTGGGAGTGCCACAGATACTCTGTTAACATGGGAATGAAGTCATGGCTTTCAAACAGTTAGTTTATAGATGGAATTGATTTGGAAGAAATAATGCCTGTGAAGATGCAGTAGATGAAACCAGAATTGATTCAAGGTGACAATTCCTAAATAGTTCAGACATTTCGGTGCCTTGAAATGAACATCTTTTCTGTCAGTTCAGAAATATAGTAATACACAACAAGGCAGATCAAAGACAAGGAATCATCACTTTGCTTTTCGGATTTTCAGCAGTGATATAATTTACATTCTTTGAGATGTGCTTGTATTGTTTTTATATCAAAACAATACACATGCCCTTGAAGTGCCTATGGCTAGCCTGAGACATTAACCCTTCATCATAGTTATAGTAATGGGCTGTACATGAAATGCTGGGTAAAATTCACAAGGCTATGTGACACAAGGTGCTAGACAAAAAGATCTTTTAGATTTACAGTGCTATGAACCTACTGCTGCTTCTGGGCGGAAAGCAAGAATCTGTGTGGTCTTCATCTGGAGCAATCAGGATTCCAGTTAATTCATTGTTGTGATTTAACCCCAGCCAGCAGCTAGGACCATGCAGCCCCTTGATAGCTCCTTCCCCCCCCGCCCCTCTAAGTAGGGTAGGGAGAAGAGGCAAAAACGGAAAGGAAAAAAACCCTTGTGGGTTGAGATAAAGACAGTTTAATAGAACAGTAATGAAAGAGGAGAAAAATAATAATGGTAAAAGAATATACAAAACAAAGTGATGCAACAAATTGCTCTCACCACCAGATGATCGGTTGCCCATCCTGTCCCAAGCAGTGATCGCGGATCCTTGCCCCCTGGCCAACCCTCCTTTATATACTGAGCATGACATATCTGGTATGGAATATTCCTTTGGTCAGCTTGCCCTGTCTCTCCTCCCTCTCTGCTTCTATGGGAGTCTGAAAAAATCCTTGACTTAATAAAAAGCTTACCTAGCAACAACTAAAACAATATGTGTTATCAATATTATTCTCATACTAAATCCAAAACACAGCAGCTACTAGAAAGAAAATAAATGCTTTCCCAGCTGGAACCAGGACATTCATCAGAACAACAGAGCTTTTAAATTTGAAGTGTACTTCCTAACAGTTGGATTCAGATGACTTTTCTTGTACTGAATACTGCCATAGAGCCCTCACGAGCCTGCGTGAATGAAGGCATTTTGGCATAGTGAGGTGTGCAGGTCCTCACTCTGCCGTAGGCTTGTACCCAGGCACTGGATTCTGCTGTTCCCATCCACAGAGGGGGCCAAGAATCTGACTTAAAAACTGCACCTGGATGGAAATATGCAAGCAGCTTCTTATTAAGATCAAACCTGAAGATTTTGGCACTGCATAGATCTCTTCACGATATCAGTTGAGCGAAGTGGCTGCTTGTAGTGCTATATCTGTGCTTCCTGGAAAGCGCTGCCCTCAATAAGAATAGCACAAGACTGTGAGTAATGGAACTGAGAGGCAAGGCATTAGCCAGACTAACCTAGCAAAGGTCAGCCAAGGATAAAGCAAGCCTGGCAGACTACTTGATGTAAGAATTCCTTTATGCAAAAAGGACTTAATGGAAAATAGAATGCATTTCCTGAAAGAACAAGCTGACAAGGATGCATTGAAAATAGTTATTATGTGTGCCAAGAACAGAAGGTGGTCTAGACTGCAGCGTGCCAATGGGAATGAATTTTACTATGTTTCAGACCCATGCGGGAAGGCTGTACACAGACTCCAGCAAATCTGAAGGATGTTTACCTGGCTTAAAAAGAGTATATTGTCAGAATAGGATTGCTCTAAAAACAGTCCATTTCCAGCCCTGGCAGTGTCTGTCTTTCAGCTACTCCAAAACTAAATCTGAGTCACAAACCAAATACGTTTCCCTGTCTGATGGCACAGCTCAGGTCATTATCAGAGATCAAAATGCGAGGCTTGCACTCAAGCCGAGTGTATGAAGAGTCTGATCAGTTGAATGGCAGCCAAGGATAGTGTGACTGCATAGGAATATGTCCGGTGGTCACCTGCGCAAGGGGTACTCACAAAGGGACTGAATGAAAGGACGTAGACCTTAAAGAGACCTGGGTTCATTAAAAGAAATACGAGTTTCAAAAGGGCACCTAACATAGATTGACACTGTGCCTGTATAAAGAAAAAAGGAGTCAAATCAGGAGAAAGTTGCCTGCACTGTCACTTTATCTAAGCTCTGACAGAGTACTTTTTCATCACAGATCTCAAAGCATCTTAAAATGGAAGATAATTATCATTATTTCTATTGCATAGCTTGGGAAACCCAGGGAAAGAGGAAATACTCTTTACCTATTCTCATGCAAAGCTGAGTCTAAAGCCAGCAAAGATGGGTTTCCTAATTCAATCCATGCCTGCCATCATGTGACCCTTAAATCACAGGTGAACGAACTGTAAAACACAGAAGAACAAGTCGATGAATATTTAAGTCATGTTTAGAATATTTGAACTGATACTTTTGCACCTTGATCTCTCTTCTTACTGTACCCAGCTGCCTGTCATTTTCTGCTGCATGCGTGCTATGCTTTTTTTCATATTCATGATATAATTTAGCTCTGCTAGTGTTTTTTAAGGAAGTTGTTCAATTTCTGTTCTGCATTACTTTGATAATTCTGTTTAATTATAAATAATTATAAATAATTATAAATTATATAATTTATATAAATTTATATAATATATAAAAATATATAATTTATATAAATTATATAATTTATAATTATAAATATCAGAAGATGTTGGGTTTTTAAAATACAAATTATAAGCCAAATCCCTTGCTAGAGTAGGATGATTAAAATAAAGTAACTAGAACAATGTCTATTTATCCTAGCAAAGGCTTTCGCTTTTTGATTATTACTAGTGCCACTATCATTTTCAGACTTCATTTCCACAAGTTCAGAGTCTTGATGTAGAAAACATGCCTTTTTTACAATTTAAGCTACCAGTGCTGTTACTTCTTAGTGTCAGAGCAGCTTGTTGACTAGTCCTGCACCCTTAAAGGGAACTGATAGGAACTGATGGACTGTTGTGAATGCTGACACAGAGGAAATGTTTTTCCAAGAGAGAAAACATGGATTGTAATGTAAATAACTTGTCAGAAGCTATTATCACTTCTTATTTTAGTGAAAGGGCAATTATCTTTCCGATGTCACATGGCATGCTCCCTATTATATATATAGCTGACATGAGAGCATGCACCCGGACCTCGCTGTACATCGCGTAGGGGTGTAGGTACCATTTAGTGTTCAGGAATCTTTAATTAGTAGGGCATAGCATCATGAAAATAGCTCATCTGATTATTTCTTTTTTTTTTTCTTCTGCAGCAGTTTTCCCTGAAATTAGGAGAAGGGGAAACGGGCAATGTGAGCAAACAGGCCTCCAGCAGGTTGTTCTGGCTACTGTGTGTGGTGCGTGTCTGCTTACTCATTGATGGTAAAGGTGTGATATAGAGAGCTGATCCTGGGAACGTAATGGATAGCAGGAAGCTGAACCTGGTCCTTCTTTCTGCACCCCAGCAGTCAGTGATGCATGTATGTCTCCTGGCAAACATGCCCTCCTCAGTCCTTTTGCCCGTGGAGGAAAATGGTGAAGGCACTACAAACGACACTCTTGTTTTAGCCTGCCTCTGTCAGATTGGGGCTAAACTGTTTTTAGTAAGGAAAATTTCTTCCGGAAAGCTGAAAAATATTTAGTTGAAATCCCATTTTTCCTGTGAAAATGAGTTCTGCTCATTCAAGCAGTTAGCACACATGATGAGTTTGACAGCACAAATCCTTGTTATCGCAGACAAGTAGGTGCATCAGTCTTTTAGTTTGCTGCTTGCTTCATGCTCCTGACAAACACACCGGAGGGGCACTCTGAACTGAGCTCTGTAGTTGGCTTTGCGCTGCAGCCTGATAGTGTACGTGGGGCTGGAGTGAGGGATAAACAGCAAATGAGTGACCATAGACTTTGGGCAGCAGCAGCCACTCTCATTAGTGAACTAAAGGCAGAAGTTGAACTAGACCTTTTGTCACTTAGTTGTGCAGAAATACTTAGCTGTAATCTCCTGAATGGGTGAGAGGATAAATGTAAGAAGGAATGACAGAAGGCCTTGACACTCGGAGTAAGCAAGAACATCTGAGTTCTTATAACAGATTTTACTGAAAGCACCTTTGATATTTAAAGTATGCGATCGCCGGAGTCAAATTAGGAACAGATTTCTCCCTTTTTTGTCCTTACTCTCAGACTTTTTCCAAGAGTTGACATAATAAATCATGTCAAGGTCATGTATTTGTGCGGTGCTAAATATTAGGGAAGTCATTACTCGATCATAACATTTAAAGTAGCAGTTTGTGATTCAACAAAATTCACCTTTAAAAAAAGCAAAAGGGAACTGGTTGCCTATGGGTTTATGAAGGAGTTACTGAAACTTCAGGAAAGGTGGCTAGGTTGAAATTTGCCTCCATTGACAATAAGTTGATTTTGGTTCAGTATGACAAAGTTATACATTAGGGTTTAGCCTTTTGGCAACTGAGCAAAGATATTTGCTCTTCTGTCCTCCTGACGTGCGGGCTACGTGCTGGACACACGCGTGTTCCCTACCTTAACTAGGGTTCTGGAGCAGGCCCATTTGTTCTGCCTGCTTGGCAGGCTACTTGTGCAGTAGTCCATAAGCAGGTGGTATGTACTGAGCACAAAGAGAGAATAGGTGGAGATTTCACATTTAAGGCGGAAGGAGGAGGAACACTGGGAAGTGCTGTGGTGTGGACAGGTAGAAATGGGGGTGTGGCGGAGCAGTACAATTTGGAATTGGTCCCCATACTCCCACAGCTATTCATGGCAGCTAAAGAAAGAGGATGTAGAAATCCCCGTGGTATATTCATTCACTGAATATTTCTTCAAATTCAAGAACTTGCGTTAGAGGTCTCTTTCCATTTCTGTTGTATTTATCCTTTTGCATTAGCAAATGACTAGTTTGCCTTTTCCATTATGCAGTTTGTCACCTTTCAACTATTTTCCTTTGTATTTTGTAATGCACATGAACTAAATACAATAAAACTAAATGTATATAGTGCAGAAAATACAAAGGATGTCAAATAGCTTTACATAAAATAATATGTAGGAGCTTTAAAACTGAGCTGCATTTAAGGCTGGAAAAGCCAGCCTAAAAAGATAAGATTTCAATTTTTTCTTAAATGAATTCACTGAATCTGCGTTTCTGGTGTCAAGTAGAAGTGAATTCCATAGCTCTCATGAATAGCAAGCAAAAGTCCTACAGCTATGAGAGTTTAATCTGAATCTTTTATTTTGCATGTCCAGGATTTTTTAAAATACATTTCTTTTCATATGTTCTGAAATCTTTGTGGATTTTCAATCTTATGGCTTGCATGGTTATTTATTCCCCACAATTGTCCTGACATTCCAAATCACTAAATGAAACATTCTTCTGGAAAAATATTGTTAATACGATAAATAGCTTTGAAATGACAGCCATGATTCATTAGAGCAGAATACTTTTAAGTGGAAACGTTCCTTGCTGTACTGCTTTCTCTTTGAAAAAAATCTAGTCATTCAACAGAAGTTGTGGTACTCGTGATGAATGCATATGGACACATGTATAATTATGCACCAAGAACAGAAATATAAATAAAAGAAGATCATCCAGGAGCATTCAGTTCTGAGTGTGCTGCTGTGTTCTAATATGTAGGGTCATTAACCCAACACGCAGTGTTCACAGGTGAGGAGCTGATAGGAAGAATGACTTTATGGCTAACATTCAGGAGATCTGCATTCATTCCTGCCTCTGGCACTTTCTGCCCCCTGCTGCCAGGTGCCAATGTCCAACCGTTCCGTCTGTCCTCTTTTTGTCTGTGTGATATGCTTCAGTTACAAACTTCCTGGTGCAGTGGAGGTCTCCTCTTCTGTGACTGTAGGATGTCAGTTATGGTGGAGCTGAAATTGAGAATTTCCTTCAGAACTGTTGACAGGACTGCAATAAAGTGGGTTAATACAATAATGGATGGTAGATAGACATAGCACACTAGACTGATAGTACGTTTCTATTGCTGTGGTATGCCTCTCTCTCTCTCCTTCTGGCAGTAATCAGCATGTAATCTCAGAATATGTCTACATTGCCATGAATACTGAGTTTATAAACATATATCAGGTAGCTTTAAACCACCTAGATAGAGTGTTGAGAGCATTGCAGCCCCTAACAATAGGGTTCATTTAACAAGCCCAGCAACAGATCTGCTAAGGTGCTTAGCATGAGGTGAGATGCGTGCTTTTGTGACTACCACATTTTTGTTCCCTGAGACAGCTAGTTTAACGGTACTTTGAATTTATTGACTGAACTGAAAGAAGACACGTACACATTCCTTTTTTGTGGCAGTCATGGGCTAATCCATTCAAAGAGCTGATGGCCCCTTCTTAGCTAACTTTATCATTGCAACCAGCTGCAGGAGACAAACGCAATAGCCAATGAGGGGCTAAATTCTCAGAAACGTTTTACTTATGCTTGTATATTTCCATCTATAGCCATGAGTGCTATGAAAACGGTAAGAACTCCTCAGATCCTTGTGTTACTCAGTTCAGAGAAGAGGGAATAATAAACCCCTTCCCCTCTTCCCGCAGGCCGTGCGCTGGCAGTGTTGGAGGGGTTTCAGTGAATGTGGTGAGGTTAGGGACTGGAGAACAACTGCTCTCCACAGAATGCTTGCCAGGTACCGGCAGTGATCCAGGTAGGCATTTGTGCCAGCTGTAATGCCTTGCAGAAAGGGAATACTGCTCCTGGCATAGACAGGGTATGTGTTGGCCACATGGTTACAAAAGGGCAGATGCTTAGGGCATTTTTCAACTTTGCTGGCTCTTCCAAATTTCCGGCAGCTGTTATTAATATTTGAATAATGCAACTAGCGTGCTCCAGCCAAGCTGTCTCCTCCGATTTCCCCTGTGCAAACTCGTAAGCCATGTGCTGCTTTACTGCCATGTTCAGCCTCCACTAAAGTCACTATGGGGCCAAGAACATGGGTACCATTTCCTGGGCATTGGTTACAGCAGGCTTGGGGTTGCTCTAACATCTGTTAGCAGGAGTCTCGAACTCCCCGCTCCCTCCCCCAGCCCAAAACCAACATCTGTTCTTGTGAGCATGTCGAGTGAGATGCCACTCTCAGTCCTTACCAAAGACGACTCCAGCCTGCATGTAAGGAACAAACGTGAGCAGAAAATATGCTCTGTAAAGTGTAACATTTCCCAATTTTGCTTCTAGTAGGGAAAAGTCCATTTCTGCTTCCTTTGATTGCAAAGTCCCAGGAAAGGTTGTAGGTGGGCACAAGAAAGGACATGGGTGGCTCTGTGGCTTTGTCCTCATAAAGCCGAGCTGGAATTCCAGGTCACTTACAATATCTGTTGTTTAGTTTTGGTAAAAAGCTGCTAGCTGAACTTCTTCCCCTTCTATAGAGTCGCTAATGGACATCAGTCTCCTGGGGTTTCCTAGAAGTTATCCCCTTTTCACAGAGAGCAGCTTAAAGGATTATAAAATGATACCAATGTGAAAGGTCCCTTCAGCATGTTCATAGATATGTGGTATCTCTTGTTCTGTCTCTAGTCCTCCCAGCAGAAGTACTGCTACTACGGGCTATTCATTTTGTGCTATTGTAAAATATCTTTGGTTCACAGGTACACAATACATAGAAGACCGTTTCTAGGAGGACAGAGCTAACGCTGCCAAGAGAGATGCAGATTAGCAAGTATAGCACAGGCACAGACTTATCAGGGATGTTAAAATGGTTATAAACTTTACCGAAAGTTTTTACAGTTAGTTGCTGTTCATCCCTTCCCTTTTTCCTATCAAAGTTATATTCGTGTCCATTATAATCATATCTGTTAAAACCTAGGCAGAATATGAAGTTTCTCATCTAACTCCACTCCCTGATGCCTAAGGCCTGAACTATACCTACATGGATAAAATGTGCCCAGAAGAACCTGAATGTCCAGTGCTAAATAACCAACATGTTCCAACGTGGGAGAGCAAAAGATTAAGCAATTCATAACCAATTCTAAATGAAAGTGTGTTGCAGAAGCAAGCACATCTTTCTTTGTGGGAACACCTGGCTGGAAGCGGGAGTACCTGATACTGCACCTGCGTGGGAAATGGATTTCCTAGTCTGTGGTGGTTTGTAAAATTTTAGAAATAATAATTTTGAAGTAGGATGAAATTGGAAATGGAAAAATCCAAAGCAACTGTATCACGCTGTATCACTTAAGATCCTCATTTCAATCATTTTGAAAATACTGACAGCCTATTAGACCAGGAAATGAAACGTCTTGGCAAACAAGATGTTTGCTAATTTCGGTATTTTGTGTGAGTCAGAAATGTGTGGAGGGAAATATATTGAAACTAACCCCTTCTTGTGAACTGTTTCAGATTGCATAACTGACATTTGCCAATAAAAATATGTTACATCAGAAAGTTTCTGAACATATCCAAAAGAAAAGGCATTAGAAGCTACTGCAAACACTTTCCCACACAGCACTAAAGGCCATTGGTCACATTGGATTTTCGCAACGGTCAACGTGATGAATGCCTGCTTTCCTCTGTGCCTAATTGCAAAATAATAATGTTCATTTATGAACTTGCGTATTTCCACATCATTTACTTGATCACAGAGCTACACTGTCCCATTTCTTTTTATTTCATACTTTCAGCTGCTTGGTGAAAGCAAGATGATGAAAAAATCCATCTCTTTGAAATGTGAGTATATCATCTAGAAATCAGTAAAAAAGTCATGTTTCCCTTGATAACATTTTCACACCCACATGTATTCAAAACTCTTAAAATTTTCCTTTTGGCTTCTCGAAAGTACTTTATAAAGTGAAAATTATGGCTACAAAATTAGAATTGTGGTGTTCAAAAATCTACAAAGTGGTTTAATTTAAATTATCCACAATTGTCTGTTTTTCTTCCTGCTGAAAAATAGCATGTTACAGGTTCTTAGGATTTCCTTTGAGCGATGCTAAAAAGCCTTGCACATTACTTATTTGCTTAGTGCACCTTTGAACTGAAGCATTTAATGTTTGAAAATAAGCACTAAATATATAATAGTTAATTGGAGAAAAAGAAAGTATTTGGGAAAGAATCCGAGCTTCTGCGACAGCTTAAAAGATACAGTGAGATGTGATTATATTGTCTTGATTTTTTGAGACTCCTGTTGAATTCTAATTGCATTAAATGAGCAAGATAAGAGTTATAGAAACTACTGAGAGACAAAATAAAGGCAGCAAGTATCTTAGTAATGTGGAGAATGGAAAATCCTCCTTAACTGGTCTCTTTAGATAGCAGGGCCTTCAAGGATTTCAATGGTAACAGTGAAAAAAAGATGTAGGCCTTTTAAATTTTCAGGAAGTTCTTTATTAAAATTGATATGACATCTAATCAGCATTTAAACACAACATTACAAGGATTTGAGTGGGCAATAAAGAGTCAAGGACATAATTCACTAAATACTGGATGTCCTTTTTTTGAGCGATACTAATTATTTTTGGGGTCCAGATCTTCAGCAATGAATCAGTGATGATTCAAGGTGTGGAAGGGCATGGGGGCCTCAGTGAAACAAATCTCTGCAGAGAAATGGATATGCTTTTGCAGAGCCTTCAACCATAGCTTGGAGCTCTGTAATTGTGAAGTGATAAGCCCAAAAGAAATAGGTGACATCTTATTCTTCTGGCAGCTTCTAAAGACATTTTAGTGACAGTGCCTCTAAACTAAAAACTTCATGTTTCCACTTAATCCCATATTGTTGTATGTAAATCAGGAGCGGAAGAAATGGTGCGGTATTCTGCAGGTGACAATAAAATAAAATATCTATTTGAAACTGCCAAACTGATCCCATTTAAAAACACAAGCAAATGGAAATACTACATTGAGAATTTCTTTAGTACTTTGTGGAGACAGAACTGTTGAGGTGAATCAATATGGGAAAAAGAGAATGAACTGGAATGAATTACAGCTAGAGGACTTCAGGGGTGCCTGGGTCAATGATGCTCTCAAAGTCGGGATGGGTGCACAGAGCAGTTGCTGGTCTGGTGGCTAGTTTAAAGCCAGAGGTGTATTGACACTGTGGTAAGATAAACGCCTCTCGTCGTCTGCCCGTCTGAACTGCTGTGCCCTGAATGAGTGCTGTGAGTATGCCACTGAAGGTGACGTGGATGTACGTAGATATGGTCCTGTGCAGAGGCTCTTTGGAAAAGCCGGATATGGACTTATTTTTTCCTTTGCTTCTCCCAAGAGTACTGTAAAGACCTGGTATTTCCTTGTAGTGAAACCTGCCTAGTCATGCAGTGCCCTGTAGATGTCTGAGAAGAGTGTCTGTCATTGCCAAGGAGTGAGGAAAGGGTGGCCAACACTTTCCCCAACAGTTTCAAAATTGGCTTGCGGCAGTGGGTTTTCCTCCATCATTCTCGAGGAAGCTAAAGAGAGATGACACTGTAGCCACCAAGTCCTTTTCGCCTTTATGTATCTGCCCCTGTCCCAGTGTCATGTCTCTTTTTTGTCCCATGAAGTGAAGTCCTGGCAAGGGAGTTGCTGTGTGCATTAAACAGTGTTTGTGCTCTGTGTATAATCAGGCCATGTGGCAGCTTTTTTCTAAATTTTTGGTCCAATAATCATCTTGGTGTCATAGCACCAAATGATAGTGAGAGTATCTGTGATGATAGGGAGAGTATCTGTGCTCTGGCCAGGGCTTCCTGCCAAGCTGTCCCACTCTTGAAGTCAGTGTAAAGCTTGCACTATGGTAGCTATGGGATTTCAGAGTTCCCCTACTCAGAATGACTTTAGGTCCAATTTCTTCTGCACAGGGGGTATGTGGGGGGTGTGTGTGTGTGATAAAAAGTATCCCAAGTCACTGAGAGATAATGAAACAGAGAATACTATCAGGAGTTAAAGCTGTCTTAGGTTTTCAGCTCCAAATGTGGTTTCTTTATGGAGTTATTTCCAGTAATGACACATGGTGGGTGGTAGGTTGTGTATTCAGCTCCCCAATTAGTTGTCTTTGCATGAGCTCCACTTTTATCAAATTAAATAGAACAAAACTCAAGACAGATGCTACCTACTGATCAGGATACTGTGGTACATATGCCACGTGAATACTGTGACAAAACCACAGAGACTGAATAATCCAGACTGAGGTTTTGTTACAGTTAGAGTAAAAAATTATATTGATCTAAGTTCCAGAATCAAAATATCTATTCACTTGTCCTCCCTTATAGAAGTGGTCATAACCTGAAAACATTCAGAGCTGGGTTTAGTATATCTTTCTTCAAAGTCCTTGCAGTTGTTCCAAGGACTCTTAGTTATTAGAATATGCCAACTTGGCATAACCTTGCTCACTGTATTTCTATCATCAAGAAATTTGCTGTGAAGAAAAAGGAGATAGGAAATAGAAACCATTCTGGACAAATGGGTAGTGAGAAATATGACATGAGTTATTCTCCATCTCAGAATTCAACATCTTTTTAGCATGCAGCAGAGTCGATGTAGTGTGCCGTGTCAGCTCCCTGAACATGTGCACCAGTATTTCTCGTTTCAGTAAGTCCATAGAGCTTCTGTGTCCCTCTGCCGTGAATGTGTAAAGGGATCGTCTGAGCCCACAAAGCTGGGAGCCTCTGCTATGGAGGGATCTGTGCATGTGCCTGTCCCGTGCCTAGCACAGTGATCTCCGTTGTTTTTTCCCTCATCAGCGGATAAAATGCAAGAACAGAATGGTCGTGGTATTGCCAGTGGTTGTGAGTTAACTTTACAAATAAGTTAGTACTATCTGGGTTTCAAATCAGCTTCAAACTTTCTTTTAAAAAGAAGTAGAACCTTCTCTAAAACGTGTTTCAACAAAATGCTTAAAGCATCCATCTCCCTGTCAGCACAGATTCCCCTTTCCATTGTGTATACATATGCAAACTGTTTAAACCACCCGTTATCTCAAGGATGTGGAATGGAAAGAAAAGTGTGAAGACTGTTTTCCCCATATGTTGAGAAAAAATCTGCAGCAGGCAGTAAAGAATCTGGTAACAGGAAAAGTATCTGAAGTTACGTTACAAGGTAAAGGACAAGACTGTAGCTGTGAAAACAAACTAAAACAAGCCAAGGAGATAAAATACCCTTTACTAGACAGAGTGATAGTACCGTGATGCCATTGTTTGTTGAAGCGTGGTGGTGAGGGGATTGTAAGGGTTTGGGAGCTGGCCCAGCTGACTTTGCTGATGCTGAAATTACATAAAGTTCCCTCTTGACTAACCATATGAAATGTAGCTCTGACCAGGAAAGAACACAGAGAATGAAAGGCCAGAAAGTCTGAATTAGGAAAATGGGCGTTGTGCTACCCTGAGAAGGAGCAAGGTGTTTGCCACAGTGGGATATACAGCCATGGGAAGGAATCCCCACTCCGAGCTTTAACACTGGAGAGTTGTAAATAAATACTTGGAGAATATACTTCATTTGACATTAATAATGCAGTGCCTAAAGTATGTTGGATGTGCTTTAAATATTACATGTGAATCCCAGGCCTCTCTTGTAATAATTTTAGAAAATATCCATAATCTTGTCATTTTAACAGCAGAACAAGTTTTCTGGCCTTTTCATCTTTCTTGGTGTATTAGGAACTGAGAAATGTGGACCTTCTCCACGTAAAAATTGCATTTACTGTTATTATTGCCTTTGCAGCTGTGCAAGTAACAGCCTACTTGATTTCAGACAAGTAAAGTAAATTAAGAGAGGATGAAGACCCAAGCACAATAAAGCTGCTTTGGAGTCATTACAAGACATAAATATAGAGCAACTCTCAGGTCAAATCCAGGTCTGGCACCAACAGTCACAGCTCCAGCCTCTGCAGGAAATGCCTGTAGACATTAGGGTTAACCTCATCTATCAACCGAAATTCGTATTGATCAGAAAATAGTTTTAGACTTTGGAAAACAACTTTAACAGTGCAACAGGATCACTGAATCATCAGTGCAAGGTTCTTGTCAACATGATTTCGACTGATTTATTTCACAATTCATGAGAAGGATTACTGTGCATGCAGATGGAGACTACCCAGTTTTGTACAACATATAGGGTGAGCAACAAATCTGATTTACTTTTCTACTTCCACTATTTGCCTTAAATGAAAGAATAATTAGTAAAGGAATGTATGAACAGGAAAAACAATTAGGGGAAATGTTTTCCCAGGGAGAAATATGTACACTTCCAGCTAGCATCACTGGGACTTTTGAAGCATGCTTGCAAGAAAACAATTTGTTCTTTAGATATTAAAAGATCCTCAGCCTGTTGCTGTAAACAATACAAGATGGGCAAGTGACACAATGCCTGCCTGAGCTAAATGGATAGATAAAATATATATGGATTTCATTTTTATTCAATTTATCCCGTACCTTTGATATTGTGGGATGGTAAAGGCCGTGGTGAAGGCTGAAGCTTTCCTTTGATATTATTAAAGCAGAGCTTAATTAAATTAATCTGGAATATATTAAAAGAACGCAGTGTTACTCTCTGTGACACCAGTCCCTTCCCCTCTAAACTGGGGACTGACAGAGATTCAATCTGATTCAGAGCCATCATGATTATCTTCTTACTTTCTGACTATTCATTTCACATACAGATGTACTTACATTTATTTCTGTTTGATACGATCAACATGCTGTTTATTTGCTTAGCTATCCATACTGATAAGTGTATCTACTTGCCGCTGTGGCTGCAGAGCAGCATTTCCAACATAAATCGTAATCATCCTAATCCAATAGTGGTGAGGACAGAGGCAACATTGGACTGTGGGCTAGGAGAGCAAATTCTCATGTTTGTCCTGATATGGTGTATAACTACAGGCAGGTCACTTCACCTTCATGTCCTCCTTCCCTTTTTGTTTGCATTGACATGCTCCGAAGGGGGTATTGCCTCTTTCCTTGGGAGTCTGTGAAGCCTCCGGCGTGTTTTCCCCCTGATGCTAGCTCTTGATCTTGTAAGAGGGGCCTGGGGACACTGTGCTGATGTTTCTGCTGTGCTGAATGTCCACATGGCAAATGGGAGGCTGAACAGGTCAAGCCAGAGGCTCAAACCACAATGGCGCCATGCAGCACTCACAAGTTTAAATCTCACTGATGACATGTAAAAATTGAGCCCTTTGCAACCCAGTGGGAAGTAGGGAGCTGTGCGATACATACCTTCTGCTCCATTTTGTAATCTCTAGAGTAGGGTGCGCTAATGGGGGGGTTAGAGTCCTTTTTACTCCTTTCTGCTTTATCTGCTCTGAGAATAAACAAATATGCTGCACATGCAAACACACACTGAAAGCAGAGAACATTCTGCAGGAAGCTATTCGGTGTGGAAGTCATAAATCACACAAGAAATGAGTGTCACTTCCACGGTCTGTGTTATACGAGGTCTCCCTTAGATAACAAACATTCCCAAAGAGAAGTTAAAAATGGCTTCCTATGGCCAAGACTGCTAAAATACAACATTTTGCTGTGGAAGAGGGGGGTCTCTGTGAGGGCTCCCGTATTTAAGTTGTCACTGTAGGCAGGACAGTGCACATGAAAACTGGGGGAATGGTAATGCAGAGAAGAAGAAGAAAGCTGGAAAGAAAAAAGAGAACCACACAAAACTCGAGCTGTTAATCACATCCCTATGTTGATAAAATATTTATGAGATCTCATTCAATTAATTAGAATAAACTATGTAACACTGCAGGAAACAAATTGAAAATTTAATAAAGTAAGTTCACTTCCAATTTCTTTTGAAGAAAGAAGCTAATTATATTTAGTTCTGTAATTATAACTTTAATTAAAATATAATGCAAAATATTTCATAAAGTGAAAACAGTTCTCTGTTAGAAAATGGAACCTTTAAGACAACTTGCTCCTCAGACAAAAATTCATAGCAATTTCAAATTAACATTTTAATACACCTGTTTCTAAAATCTTTTCAGCATTATTTTAATACAAATCCATCTTAGAAATGCTCATTAGTGTTAGCTTTTATTTAAAACATGTCTTACCTTCCTGCCTCTATTCAGAAATGTTTCTTACTCTATGTTAGGGATGTGTGTTTTCTTACTGTATTTAAACCAGAGACACATTCCTTATTTATATTTGCCTATCACAGCCTACAGAACCCAATTTTTATTTAGAGAATAATTTCAAAACACATTGTAAAGTATATCCACATAGCAGCTGCCTTCACCTAAGCAACAAGGGAACAGAGCGCCTCAGGCAGAGATCCAGGCAGGCACAGGGAAATGTGGGTCTAGCAATATAAAATGAGAACACTGACAAAATGACCTTTCGTTGATGTTTTTGATGATGATTTAATAGCAACAGGGTCTTCTAGGCTTGTGTAAAATGAATTTGTCTTTAGGACTAAAATAATAATTTTACAAATGATTTCTAACGCACGGTTCACCAGGGAGTCTGGGATGAATGTGCTGTTTGTTGATTCTCAGAGTTTATCTGAACTGTATTAGAAGTCCAGTTGCATTTCTCCCATGTTGTTGGATTCTGATTCAGCCAAGCTCATAAGTATTTTTGTTTAAGATAGAGACCGTAACTAGATGCTTAAATATGTTTTTAAATGCGTGCCGTTGAGTCCTGTTCTCAGTGAAGTCATTAGAATCCTGGACCCCTAACTTTTCTCTACTGTCTCTAGTGTCTCTAGATTGGAGAGATTTGATGGGTGGACCAGTCAGTGGATAAGGAATTGGCTGGATGGCCACACTCAAAGAGTTGCGGTCAACGGCTTGATCTCCAAGTGGCCAACCAGTGGTGAGTGGCATTCCTCAGGTGTGGGTACTGGGACAGATGCTGTTAAATATCTTTGTTGGTAACATGGAAAGTGGGATTGAGCGCACCCTCAGCAAGTTTGCCAGCAACACCAATCTGTGTGGTGCGGTCAACATGCTGGAGGGAAGGGATGCCATCCACAGGGACCTTGACAGGCTTCAGAGGTGGGCCCATCTGAACCTCCTGAAGTTCAACAGGGCCAAGTGCAAGGTCCTGCCTGTGGGTCGGCACAATCCCAAGCACAAATGCAGGCTGGATAGAGAATGGATTGAGAGCAGCCCTGAGGAGAAGGACTTGGGGGTGTTGGTTGATGAGAAGCTCAACATGATCCGGCAACGCGTTCTTGCAGGCCAGAAAGCCAACCACATCCTGGGCTGCATGAAAAGAAGCATGGCCAGCAGGTCTCTCCTATCAAGACAGGCGGAGAGAGCTGGGGCTGTTGAGCCTGTAGAAGAGAAGGCTCCTGGGAGACCTTATAGCAGCCTGGTACTTATAGGGGACCTACAGGAAAGATGGGGAAGGACTCTTTATCAGGGAGTGCAGCGATAGGATGAGAGG
>VYZM01002469.1:1551724-1619965 GCA_013398915.1 Dromas ardeola | reverse complement strand
AAGGCTCCCGGGAGACCTTATAGCAGCCTTCCAGTACCTAAAGGGGCTACAGCAAAGGTGGGGAATGTCAGGGAGTGTAGTGATAGGACAAGGGGTAATGGTTTTAAGCTGAAAGAGGGTAGATTTAGGTTAGATATCAGGAAGACATTCTTTACTGTGAGGGTGGTGAGACAGTGGACAGGTTGCCCAGAGAAGTTGGGGATGCCCCAACGCTGGAGCTGTTCAAGGCCAGGTTGGGTGAGGCTTTGAGAAACCTGATTTAATGGGTGTTGTCCCTGCCCATGGCAGGGGGGTTGGAACTGGATGATCTTTAAGGTCCCTTCCAACTCTAACCATTCTGTGATTCTATGATTCCAGTAGGAAAACAGTTATGCCAGTTCATGACCTTTGAATCTTGTCCACCAATATGGCTTTAGCTACCTGCTCTGACTGGCTGTCTCACAACTGTCACCTTTCCATCCCTGACCTATTTCCTACCATTTATTCTTCATCTGTCTGCCCGCCCACATTCTCTCCCAGTTGGCTCACAAGCCACAGCTCCAGCTGAGCAGTGTCAGTTCAGGACCACCCAACGTCTTGCATTAAAGGGACTTCCACAGTCCCTCCGGAGCATCCTACTGGCAACACTTCTGCCTTCTCCGCTGCCCACACAGCTGGAAAACACCCACATGCTGGGCCCTGACCCTCTCACATTTTGCTTCAACTTGCTTACCAGTCACCACCATTATCTTTTTACCTGCCAGTGCTCAAACAGCAAGCTTTGCTCGATAACCACGGGAGTGCTGGAAGCGCTCCTCTGTCCTTCCCACCTACTTTTTTTTTTATTTCAGAGTGCTGTGTGTGAAATTAGATCAGACAGTCTTCTGCACAGGGCCCACAGCTGTGCTGGGTGGTACTTAGCGTGATCAGCATCACTGTAGAATAACACTAATTGTAATCACTAGTGGCTTATTTGGCATAAAGAGATTTTGGGTTTTGAAAGAGGTAAATTATATAGATGTTTGCCTGGGTGGGACCACCTCTCCCAGCTACAATAGAACCCTTTCTCTCTAAGATTTCCATGTTGGGCTCTAGTCTGACTTTTTGGCTAAGCCAAAAGTACGTTCTGCTGTGCTCTTCTGTTAAATAGTTAAATCCCTGTTAACACACAAAGAAAAAAAAGACCACATGGAAGAAACACACAAAAGAAACTTAAGAAAAAAAGATTACTTTATTGCTCGTACTAGTGTTAACATACAACAGTGATCACTAATGACGTCTGATACAAAGGTGCTTTTTGCCTGTGTTCTTTTCTGGCTGGAGGAAGAGAGTCACAGACTTTGCTTAGCCTTAGTACCAGCCCTAGGGACATACCTTTTGCCAGCATTTTGAGAAGGACCTTTAAGCATCTTTCTGTCTTTCACCTGTGTGCGTCCGTGCCATAAAGTTGCTTAACTATAGATTTTCAGTGCTAACGAATGCTCCTTCTGTTCCTCCCGAGCAGATCAGATGTAACTAGAGTGAGTCAGTTATAGCGGTGTTAATTGAACAAAACAGGAACCCAAAATAGAACATTTTGAAGGAAATGTTGTATTGACATATGCTGTTTTCGTACATTTGTTGAACATTATTGAGCATTTCTAGTGCAGTAATCAGAGAGTAGGAAAATATCTGGGAGTGTTTATTTGATAGAGTTTACATCACACAGCCTGCAATACAGCCAGAGCAGCATTTTGTGATCTTTCTGATCATATAGTTAGCTTTCTTCTCCTCTTTTCCAGGGAACTTGTTATGATCAAAAATGACCACTGAGTAACCAGAGGCTGGTGTTTCAAAGTCTGTCTAATGAATGAGAAGCACAGTAGCAATGGGAGTCCTCTCGAAGTGGATCAGAGGCTGTGGCAGAAGCTGCAGAGTTGACTCCTTTACTGAGGCTGTGGCAGTGGATGTGGCTTTTATCTCCCGTAGTCTCTCGTTTGTTCTGCCTGGTGAGTCAGTTGCGGTCGCGGCCATTCATCCCCTAAACCATAAACTCCTTCAGGCCCTTTTTATGGTGGAATTTCACCATCTCGAAGAGAACAACTTAAAAAGCTTGCTCAAATCTAGTTCACTTAATCCCTGTTTGGCCAAATTGGGCTCTCCAGTGACATTTCAATCTCCACACAGAACTGGATGGCTGGACTCATCCAGATGAAAAGCAGTACTGAAGTCAATGAAACTGAATCAGGACATAATTCATGCAAATCAGTAGTATGTCCGCTAAAGCTATTGGAATTTCTGCCGTGTCAAATCTAAAGTAACCCTGCTAAAGCCATGGGATATACTTTGGTGTAAAAATAACATTAGAATATGTTTACTTGCTACCATATTTATACAGACAAAAATTGCATGTTGCTTTGTGGCTTTGATCCACAAATAAATTCACAGGTCAGGCTATCTTAGGTAAAGATAAATTTTTAAGAAAAATCTTAAAAAAGCCTATACTTGAGCAACACACGGGTTGAAATGAAGTTTTTGGGTTTTTTTCCCCAGATAAGGAGAAAGACAAAATCTATTCCCTTGAAAGGAAAGATTACTATATAATGTTTTGTTCTTTCCAGAAAAGATCAACTCCCGGTGGCCCTCATTGCTGACCAGACTGAACTACAAGGACCAAGCATGTTGAGGGGAGGGTCAGGTGAGCATTTACATTGAGTTAGTTAATGTAGAATTACTTATTGTATCTTTGTCATGCTGAGATCAAATCCTCTTATACAGACAAGAATTTAAGCTCGTTTTTTAAGTGGCTTAAGAGAATTAGGCACTCAGCTCCAATTAATTAAGTTTGCAGAAATATGTGGTTTATATTCTTATCTCTGTTGGTACTGTAGTATACTGTAGAAACCATCAGTGGATGAAGATCGTCTTCTGCTGGGTATTATGGTTATGATTTGCAAAGGCAGGGATCCTTCTGAGTTGTTTGCAACCTAATCTCTAATCTGAATAGGAGCCATTGTGAAGTCTACCATGAATCTGCGGTACAACTGTTTTTTGTTTCTGTGCACCTCTTTCTGCTCTGATCTGGTTTATGTAACTTCTACACTCTGGTGTGGGAATTAACCTTTATGGTAGGTCTATACAGTACCTAGAATAAAGGGGTGTTAATCTCAGTGGGGGCCTTCGGACAGTATCATCTTGCAAATAAGGATTTAATCTGTAACATATTTGACCCTGTTGTCATCAGTGCTTCTATGCATCCAAAGAAAACTAATAACAAAGGGAAACAGACTCAGTTGTCATACAAGAGATGTGAATACTTAAATAGCTGCCTGCTCTCTTTCATATTTTCAAGACTTAAAGGTTCATGTTTTTTTTTTCCCCTGCCTATGTTAAATGAAAACATCTTTACTTGATATTCATCATTCTACAATGGCCATTTTATCACCTAGACAACATGAATAAAAGTTATTATTCTTAGTCATTAGTCACTCAGTCAGGGAAAAGAGAAAAATTGAACATTTTAGAACATTTTACTTTTCTGTCATTTTAGAGTAAATGACACTCCTAAATGATGGCCAGTCAAACCTACAGAATCTATTAGTAACTTGATAATAAGTGTGAAGGGATGCTGGGACCCAAAGGAGTCTTAAAGTGGCATTTATCAGGCATGTCACATCATTGCTACTGGTAATAAAAGCATTTTTGTTTTATGCTGCAGTGTCTATAGAGAATAATATTTTTTGTGCTATAGCCAAAAGTGATATTGCTACATTCATCACACTGTTTGATATGAAATAGCCTAAAAGCACTGGAAATTGGCTGTCATTATTTGTTTCTTCCTTTTTTTTTTCCTAATCAAGGAGCCTACTACAGTGGTGGGAAAGTTTTCCTTCTCCTCATTTTAAGGCATACAGACACAAAACAGTTGTAACATTTCTCTGTCAGAAATCTAATCCTTTGTTTCTAGCACTGTCTTAAAGTTTTATTGTCCATTCAAGAAGAATATTTATTATTAACTCATTTCACTTTAATTTTGTCTTTCCTTCTGAAAGTAAGGTTCAGCGTGTTTGGTTTACTATTACAGTCTTTCCTGGCAAAACCTTCCTTGGCTGTAGTGAAAATTCTGTGTGTGTGGGGACTGTAAGATGATGTCTTTGGGTGTTAGCTTCCAAGTGTTAAAAATCATAAAGTAATCAGTTGCCTGTAGAATTGAGAAAATTATTTGGTTTTCTCTCTTTATTCAATCTTTTAAATAAGATAATTTAAGCAAGGACAGGTTACAAGGTGCAACTACCAAGGTCTCTGTGCTATAGTACTCTTGTGGAAGCCCCTAGTGAAGGGATAATGTGTACTGCTGAAAGCAGATTTCCCTGCTGGCATAGCTATTGGTGATATAAAACTAAACTCTTTTGGGGGGAATTTTTGAAGTATGTAAACTTTTTTTCAGGCCTGAAAGATATAGTGAGACCAAGCTAAACTTTTCAGTGTAGTCTTGGCTGTTGGCATCATGGAAAGCTACTGCTGAATTGTCCATGGACTCAATCTGTGACTATGATAGACTCTGTTCTTCCTAAAAAGTGAAAAATACTGGTAGCAGTGACAAAAAGTTAAAAGTGAAATGTCCTGTTCCCCCCATCCCTAAACAAATAAACAAAACCAACCCACAAAAAAACCTAACGAGCCTTCTTTTCAGCTGGCTTCCTTGGTAGGAAAAAGATCCATCAGTTACTGGGATTGATGGGTCAACCAGTCATGGCCTTGTGCTCTGTGTCCCCTATACAGCTGCTGCAAATTTTCATGGGAAATCTTGTGTGATTTCCTATGGAAATGTAAAGCCAGGGTAGGCAATGGCATCACAGAAGCTCACTTAATAGCAGAGAGGAAACAGAGCATATTTATCACATTGAATTCTTTCCCACTGATATTCATCATTTGCATGTAAAAATGCCATCTGATTTTCTCCCTCATAAACCCAGTGTGATGTTTTCCTTTTTTCCTGTTGATGTTATTTTGGTTTGGATTTAAATCTGTCACTTCTGAAAACTTATGCTCTTTAAGCCCCGCTGCACTCTGGAAGTAGAAACAAATGGGATTTTGAAGGACTGGGGAAGTTAAAATACTCTTTGTTGAGTGTGCTTGTGCAGCAGGATGGATTTTATAATTACTCAGGCCTGTTCCTGGTGGTGGGGTTGCTCTTTGAAGCTAAATTCTGCCCTGACCGTTTTTTTCAGACAATAGAATTTGTCATATTGACTGACTCTGTTAAGATCTGGCATGTCTTATTAACACTTTTCAGCAAAGCAAACCACTCTTTGTCTGAAACATACAGTCAGGCAAGACTGTTTGAACAGCTAGAGCAACCTTTACACTTCTTAGGGGCATGATGGTGCCAATATTGTGAATAGCTCTCTGCACTTCCTTCACATTAATCTTACTCCGTCTTTGTAATGTGCAGACATATCAGCTGACTTTACGGTACATTCAGCCCACTAAGAGTATGATGCTATGACAACTTAATTCAGGTTTTTAGAAGTTCATGCAGCCAGACAATAAAAAAAGGCATTTCCATGCAGAAATGTAGAAAAGCACCCCAAATGCAGAAATGCTACACTGTTAGTATGGGTAGCCACATTTAAACTGGGTGAACAGCTTATGCCTTCGTTTTCCTCATTTCTTACGTCGTTATTGCTGGTTCTTTGCACAGCAATTAAGGACTTGCGGATGAGGTAAGCTGTCGCTTTGAGGTCAAATATATCACTCATAGAGTATGGTGCTAAGGAATGGCTCTAAACAAATAAACTAATTTGTAAATAGCATTAATTTATTGAACTCAAGAACTCTGTATGAAGCTGTTCAGCCTTCCAGAAGAGATTACACACATCAAATCACTGGCTGAAATACTCAACAGTTGCAACAACCTGCAGACTACACCGAGAAATCATAGAATCATAGACTCATAGGGTGGTTTGGGTTGGAAGAGACCTTTAAAGGCCATCTAGTCCAACCCTCCTGCAATGAGCCTGGACATCTTCAACTAGATCAGGTTGCTCAGAGCCCCGTCCAACCTGATCTTGAATGTTTCCAGGGATGGGGCATCTCCCACCTCTCTGGGAAATCTGTTCCAGTGTTTCACCACCCGCAGTGTAAAAAATTTCTTCCTTATATCTAGTCTGAATCCACCCTCGTTTAGTTTAAATCATTAGCCCTTATCCTCTTGCTGCAGGCTGTCTTAAAAAGTCTGTCCCCATCTTTCTTATAAGCCCTCTTTAAGTATTGAAAGTCCGCAATAAGGTCTCCCTGGAGCCTTCTCTTCTCCAGGCTGAATAACCCCAACTCTCTCAGCTTGTCTTCATAGGAGAGATGTTCCATCCCTCTGATCATTTTATGAATGCCTTTGTGAATAAACACTCATATCACCCGGCACAGACTTAATTTCTTCTACGTTACGTTTCCCCAATAACATTTCTTTCTGAAGCTGTTTCTGGCAGAGATCAGCTTGTGTGGCCTTAGGGTGACTGTTACGGGTGCTGTTTTCCACCAGTGGCTGTTTTCCTAAGCATTCCCTGTCCCTTACTCTGGTAGTATTTGCCAATTTATTTCTGAAAAGATAATGCATACGCTAGCAGACAGTTCTGCAATAATCATGTCTCAGCAGTTGTCTTTGGTCACCAGTAATGAGAAGAAAGGAACGAGCTCGAGAAAATGCCCTAATTAGTTCCTGTAGATCAGAACACTTCTCAGCTGAAATAAGCCATGTGTCTTCACAGAGCTAATGTCATTGCACTGAAATGTGGGCTTTTTTGAGGAAAGAAACTGCAGTATGTTTTAAGGGACAAACCAAAATAATTTTATTATGCAAAACAAACAAACTGCAATAGACTGAGGAGAGGAAGTTCAAGGTTTGGATCTGAAAATCTCAAAATCAAATACGCTTGTATTTATATATTTATATTATTTTGTATTTATAGCTCATATTTACTTTGTTATGCACTGTGCTCTGTGGATATTTTCAGACTGGGTGTTTTATGCTGTTTGCAAAAATTCTCCTTTTGTTTTTTCAGTCCTCAGTTTCTTGCTTGCTGGTTTCAAACATTACTCCCTCTCTTATTGGATTTGAACTAAGCAAAATGACCCATTTTTGCTCTTGTTAGCATCTGCATGCAAAGGTAGAGGTATTTGCAAAGAATCCATGAATTTATTGTACCAGCAAATGCTGCTACTATTGCGAGCAAAGACAGCTTTTCTATGTGAGTGCAGTGAAATTTCACCAGGAGCAAGCCACAGATGTGTTTCACTGAGACAGCTTGCCATTTGGTAGTGGAAACATTTTGCAGCATCCAAAATGTCACTTCTTTCAGGAGCAGCTGCCTCAGTCTCCACTCTATGTTCTGTTGAGTAAGGTAGCTGTGTGCATTGCTGACATACATTGCGTACACACATCTACCATATATATGCACTCACTCTAACTTATTTACCTACACCCTTTTTAAACAGAAGGACAGAAGAATAGTGACATTTTCCTGCCCAGCTCTTTCTGGCGTATGTTTACCACTTTGCCTCAGGGCTGCATCCTCTACCTGTTGCCATAAGAATGAGCTGTGAGTCAAACTAAAGGTCCATCTAGGCCACTATGTTGTCTCTGACAGTTGTCAAAACCTGATACCTGGGGAGGGGTAGAAGAAGGGGCATATATGTGATTCTCCTCTCTAAGCTCTTGCCAGACTCCATCCATTCTCAGTATGAGTACTAAGTTTTTAGTAAACCTCAATGATTTTGATTCCATGAACTTTCCAATCTTCTCTCAAACCACCCTACATTAGCATCCACAATACCCTTTGACAGAAGGTTTCACAGACCACGTGCCTGTTGAATGAAGTACCACTTAGCTTTGTTCTAAGCCTGGCTCAGAATTTCCTATTTTCCCTTTTTTCCCCCCCCCTAATTTGAAAACAGCTTATAGCATTTCTATGACGTCTTTCCTTCTCTCTCCCATCTCATAGTATCTAGCTCTTTGTACTGCTTTTACCTTCTCAACTCCAGCATCCTCCAAATATTCTACGTAGAATTAGTAACCAATAGCCTGTCAGCGTAGGATCTTCAAAAGTGTATCTTGCTTAAGTGGTTCTCCTCCTTTAGGTCTAATAGGATATAGGTATTTAAGCATGGAATGTGAAGTCTATGTCTTTGAGGGCTGTCATTTCACTAGGACATGACTAATAAGATCAACTTGTTCCATGGCAGTTTGATTTTTTTCTTCCACTGAATGCATTGGAATTAGCTTCTTATCAGCCATTCAAAGACTATCCTGAGGCATTTCAGAAAAATGCATTGGAATGACTCAGCAGTAATAAAATATTACAGGCGCAGATGCAAAGCCAAATGCAAAGACATTTCAGCTTTAACTGAAGCCTTGGAAAGAGCATCCTAGCTTAGGAGCTGAACGAGGGTACAGGTAGTTTCTATCCAATTACTAAGGTCTAATGCTTTTCCAGCTGACTCCAATAGTATGTCTGACATTGCTTTGAGCACACACAGTACTCTGTGATACTTAAAAGGCTGCAGTGGCATATTTATTTGTTGTACATATTTGTAAATACTATTCAACTACTCTAGAATAATTCATTTGACGTCACCAACTTCCTACATTCCTCTCTCCATTTAAAGGGCCTATCCTTGTTTATTAACTTATGAACACTCTGAACCCCAAGAATTTTGGAAGCTTGTCACATATATAAATGTGAAGTCTTCAGGAGTAGAAGAACTAAGTATTTAGCTGTCAAAAGGGCTAGAGGAGCAGTTAGCTAGCAGGAGTGCACATGGAAGCTGCAAAGGCATCCGCATAATGGTTAGGAAAGGGTAGAGAAACCAGAGGTGGGGAGTTGATTGCCTGAAAAGAAAAAGCATAAAAGTATATATGAAAGCCCTTAGCATCACAGAAGTCATATCGTCAAAGCCACTAGAGGAAAGACATAGATGTGAACTTTCATTTTACGCTTGGCACACAGTGAATTCTTTGGATTCCTAGGTGTTACAAAAAATACAAACAAGAAGCCGAACTTTCACATGAAATACGACCAACAACAGAGAGAAAGTCATGGTGCTCACTGTAACATAGAGAAGCTTAAAATTCCTGTTGAAGTTATTTTTCATGGTCACTTGAGTAGGAGAGAAAAGCAGTCAGGAAGTGTCTAAAAGGCTGCAAGCCTATCTTGTTTCACACCTCTGTCTCCAAAGGAGGTGTTTCCTCTTCAGTGAACCAATGGAAGGAGCCTGGTACCCCTCTGTCTGATCTTTCCTGGCTCAGCTGACATTCCTAAGGTTGTTCATAGTTTGGATTCCATGGGGAATGGAATGGGAAGGAAAGTTCAGGGACTCATCAACAGATTTCATCAACAGGTTTAATAGAATTTAGTATCAAAACCAAAAATGAAATCAGGTCTATTCTGTATGCATGAATTGTAAGGATTGTCCTTTTGTGATCAATAGGAAATACTTTTTCTGATCCTTGGCTGAATGTTTAGCTGTTTCTGTTTAGTTAGTCTGGGTATCTGACCTTGGGAATGGCAGATAAAGATTGCTATTGGAAATAGCAATCTTATTTCATCCAGGCAAGTGGAGACTCTCTGGATCTGGACGAATACCTGAATTCTTAAATTCTTCATTCTTGTGAAACTTTACATAAGAACTGATAACCCTGAACAGTTAAGCTAGCAAAGTTAAAGCTGTAAGAAGGCTAGAATGGATATCTCTTAAGTCCTTAATTTATTACTGGATGTTTATAACTGCAAGGCAAAGTTTCCTAAATAAATGGGAATGAAGGCTATCGCTTACAGTTCATCAATTTATACTGATAACATATCACTGTATTTATTATCCAGTCTTACAGAGAGCATTCAATTCATTTGGTAGAGAGTAGAGCCAGATGCACTGTCTTCTGTTCAAGTTGTGAGTATTAAAATGTCACTCATCTTCAAAAAGAAAACTACTGAATGTTTTTGCATGTTCTGCAGGCTTGTATTACTTGTGAAACTTAAGTGATGGCATTTCTGGGACAATCCTGCATGCAAGAAATTCAGCATTTACATCTTCTAGAAGAGGCATATCCAGTGTTGACATTAACAATGATGCATAAAACAGCAATAATAAAGTAGGCATTACATTTCCTAGTCTAACTCTGAGTGATTATGCTTTGAGAGGCACCTAGATTTCTTCAGTTATTTCTATAGCATCATTGTATTTGTGTGTAAAGTCTGTGTGCATGTAGTTCCAAATCAAAGCTGATGAAGTTGTGAGGAATATAGAAAGATGGAAAAGTAATGCTTGCAGGAGCTGAAAAAAGGAGAATTTCGCTTATCTGGACAGCTGGATTGCTGTGGAAGGCAATATTTGATGAAGACCCTTGCAAATATCAGGCAAGAAAGCAACACATTCTGACAGCTATCAGAGATCTAACAGAAAGATGCCTCTGAAAAGTAAAGTGAACTTCTGTAGCAGCAACATCTTCAGTGTTTTCTGTAGAGTGGAGATGTGGCAGGTAAGACAGAGTAGAAATTGGATGCTTTGGTACAACATTTCTAAAATCTGTCTGAAACTGGAGAGCAGGGAGGGGAATTGTTAAGGAGATTTTTTGCAGATCTACCAACCAGATATTTGAGCCAGACATTGTACAGCAAAAAAGGATACAATTTCTAGTGAGTTCATCACTTTTCCATATTACTCAAAGCTTGAATAAGCAAGTTGTCAACTGTAGCTCACAGGGACAGTGAAGAAAAATGGAAGACAAGACTATGACAGGTTGGGGCGTTAGGACTGAATACAGAAAGGGAGGACATGTGAGCTGAATTTGAACAGAGTCCAGGCAACTGAGATGCAAACGTGTCACCTTTCAATCTCTCTGCACAAAGGAACTTACATGGTCAAAATCATCTGGAACTGCAAAGAAGTGCCCTATTACTGCAGAATGGTTTGAAGAGGTATGGTGTTACGACCTTTCTACTTGGGAAGTCTGATAGAGATATAGTAGCTCCCACTGCTGCAGTCATTCTTGTATCAAAAAAAAAATCAAGATTCATGCTTATCTTTCTGGATAGCAGTTTATATTGTAGTGGGAAGGCCTCTGTAAATTAATCATGCTTCAAAGACCGCATCTCCTTGTTTAGTCCATTCTCCCAGGTAAGTAATAGATGGTATAATGCAGTCCCTGCAGCTTACAAAGGATCAGAGAGCCTACTTTCCTGATTGTAGGAAGAGGGCAGTGTTTCTTTCAGTTCTAAGCTTGCTTTTTTAGGAAAGGAAGGGGCAGTATGAGTGAAATATCTAAGATGTTAATCTGGAGGAGGATTTTTATCACATGTAGACATGCTTCAGATGCGATAAGAGAGAAATTCTCAGTCTTGCCCACATAGGGAAATATCAGGACCATAGATTTAAGGGAGGAAGCATACATCTAGCATAGGTGCATTTCCTGGCATTTTAATTTTATATCCACATAAATGTCTGGGTGTTTGTAGGTAACTGCATCTACACATCTGATTAACCTCTGGATAACTTTAACCTACAAGTGCAGCCAAGAGGTTAGTTATTTAGAGCAGCACTTTGCATCAATACTCTGCAGCTTAGCAATGAATGGGTATTGTGTAGGTACTAAGGTATAGGTCAGACTATACTACAAGATTATGTCAAATTTTAGGAATTTAGCAATATAGTCTCAAAGCATGTGAGAGTTTGAAAAACTGACTGAAAGTATAGTGCTGCCTTCTGTCTCATTTTCCATCACTAGTCATCCAGGGTATTTGGTAATATGAAAATCTGTCTGATATTCATGGTTTTTTTTATTTTACTCTTGAACCTCTTCTCCTTTGAAAAACAGTGTTAAGCAGAGGTTATTAGCTAGTTTTTCTATCAGGCAAGCTACCGTGTTATTTATACCAATTTATCCTGACCCCCTGTCCATCTAAATCATCCCTCAATTAAAGATCACTGTTAAGTAGTATATTTTTATAACATGAAGTAAGGATGATTGTTATCTGGCCAAGTGGAACCAAAATGAGATCCCACAGTTTGTGATAATAGCTTCATAGTGTGTCCTGAGGGCTGCTGAGCCACTGCAGTTCTATTGATTTCAAGATATTGCATACAAGTTCTTAAAATGTGTTATTAAATAGGATTTTCTCCTATTATTTGTTATAAATAGAATGTGAAACACCCCACAGAAAGTCACAGTGGAAGGACAGCTAAGGAGGCAGGTGAATACGACTTGAGTTGCTGTAATACTGATGATGCCCACTTTATTCTAATGGAACCAGGTTTGTGTGAAACACAGCCATAGCAGTTCACAGGTGGACCTCTCAATTTTGTTGCACGCCAAGTTCATACTCCTTTGACTCTTTCTTGAGATTTTTAATCCTGCAATTTAAGGGAAATGAATTTCAGCCACTGGCTTTTGCATTGCTTTCTAATAACTGTAAAATTGCCCAGGTTCTTTGGAAATTGCCCAAGGATCATGAACTACAACAAACCTTTGGAAAATATTGTTATAAGTTCCAAATGCTCTTAGGAGTGTTTCCAACAGCCTTCAGTGATAAAGCCTGGAAACTGTCCAAAGCTGGTAAATGCATCTAATTCCCTCCAGGTCCAATAGCTACTACAACCTCCCTTGAAGCCTTGAACCATAAGCACGCTGTACTTTTGTTGGGTAACTCAGACTTTCCTTTAGCAGATGATCAGAATGTAATCATGTTAGCAGTGAATTTTACATTAAAGCAATCCCAAAAATACTACCAATCATTTTAAGTTTATGAACCACATCTCTCAGAAATGAACCTGAGTAACAGGAATTGTGTAAGAGTCAGATAATCCTTCCAGCTGCAGAGAACTCTGCTAGCAATTGTTTTAAGCTGTTATTGGGGGATGAAAGCACTGCTTTAGCTGTCGAACAGGAATAAATGGGGCTTTTTCTTACACTATGCACTTTTTTTTTTTTCTTTTTTTTTCTGGCCATCACCTGATCAACTGTGTATTTTAATCTGATGCATTAATGGTTTACCTCAGTTTTTCTCTTACTGCTTTTCAGCCCAGAGGCATTTTACTTCATTTTGCTCACATCCTCTAACACTTCCCTATTATCTATTTCCCGTTATGATGATCACTATTGTTTTGAATGGTTCCTGGTCTGAAAGAGACTGCAATTATTTTACCCACATGAGTTTCAGCCTTGATGGGGTACACAGCAGGATTGCTATTTTGTATAATAGTAGGCTTTTTATATTGAATCCTTTCCTTTGACCTGTACCATAGAGCATTCAAAACTAATAGCTGTAAAAATATTTGGCTGTGGGCCCATGACTGACTGTCCACCTCCCATGACAAAGTCCACCTGCCCAGCCAAGGCATAGCTGAGGACAGTTATATCAACTCTGACAGCTCAGTCCAATTGGACTGTCCGTTCGGAAAACCAAGAGCAAATATCTGTTCAGCTTCAGATCTTAGCTAAACTGTAGCTGCCAATCTGAGGTTTTACTCACTGGATGGGCCAACCTAGGCAGTCGTAGGTTTGTATGTGTGCATGTCTAAAACAGTCAGTAGAGGCTTCAACAGTCATCTGGGGGATTAGAACTGGATTGCAAGTGCACCTGAACCTTCCAGCTCTCTGCCTGATCCTGGTTGACTTGTGTTTTCATTCTATTTGCAGGGACACCACAACATCTTATGAAAGACTCCTAAAACTATTCCAAATCAGTGCATTAAGTGAACCAATGTCAGGTTATCTAATAGACCAAACAGAAAACTACTGAGTATGATGGTTCCTCACAAGCCATCCAGTTATCCCCACAATGGTGACATCTGCCATCCACGTGATAGGTGAAAAGCTGGAGTCAGTGATCTCTTGGTCAGGTAGAACAGAACCCATCCTGTCATGTGGGACACAGGCCCATGATTTACGTTGACAGTTTCGGGGCTTCCAAATTTATAATCCATAAGGGATCTTTTTCAGATCATGAGTTACGATCAGTTTCCTTCTAAAGAATTTGATCTCTGTGCACCTACATGAGATTGTTGAGAGGTTTTCTTGCTTCAATGCCTTTTCTGGCAGAAACTTCAGGACAATAAAATAATCTGGCTCCAGTCTTATCCAGATGCTACTTTAATCTATAGGAGGACTCTAAAAATCACTAAATGTTAGGAAAAGAAATGATGAAAATTTAATTCTTTTAGCATAACTTTTTAGGGAATTTTATTTTTACCTGTTTCCAATAACTCATTGGTACTTGGATTATCAGGCTTTGAAGCTGTGTATTCTGCCTGGGATTTAGGTTTTAAATATGGACAGGTTTCAGAATGGAGTGTTAGACTGCATCAACAATGTTTTTAATCACACAAAATCTAAATTTTGTGTGTATAAGTATTCATTTTTTCGTGCAATTTTTCTTCAGTGTTTGTGGTGACTGTAATGTCACCATCTGTTCAAGAAGAAACAGAATAAGGTGCCAGCTCAGATGTGTCAGAGAGATTAAAGCCCTGTAATGTTTCAAAATTTCATATTATGATACATCTACTTTGCTTCATTTAATATATGTCTATACTGGTTATTGTTTATAGTCAGAATGCCAAACTGTAAGAGTCATATGTGAGAAGCTCAAGACTGACTGGATACTTGGGGTGAAATCTTGGCTCCAGAGAAGTTGAAAGCAGGTTTTTTTCCGACTCCAGTTTGCAGTGTTTCTGAAGTTAGCTCTAAAAATTACCTGCTAATTTTGGGCCTGCTTAATAAAACACTTCAGTTCAGAACAGACATTGCCTTAGCAGATCAAGTTGTGTTCGATCTGGTCCTGCATTTCAGCTGTAGTAATCATCAACATTTGATGCTTCAGTAAGAGCAATGCTTCTATTTTACCCTTGTCTGAGACAGTCTGTCAGAGACAGGATTATCCTCGGTGTAAGGTTTTACACCTTGACACATGCAGTTTTCAAGTCCAAGTGTTGTGACTAAACAATTAATTGTGCACACTTGTTTTATCTGGTGACTTTTGGGTGGGTACTGACCCCTTTGAAAAATTAATCATAGACAATTTTTTTTCTGTAATAACTGTTTCTATTATTAAAATATTTATAATGGGAATTATTTAAAGAAGTCCGTTTATGTAAAGGGATATTTGCCAAACAGATTGCACAGGAAGCAATGATTATGAGATCTATATACAAGCTGCTTGTTTCTGTAAAAATAGCCAACAGGACTAGATGTCCCCTTTGGAAACAATCAAACCAAACTGGAACCTGCGGGGGGACCAAATCCAGCTACATTTTGACAGGATCCTCTTCTGACATTCAGATCCATTAATCTATATAATCTGATAGTTTCTAAACCCTTCTACTCATTCAGTGTCCAAAGCATATATGAGATTTCTTCTGCCATGAAGAATCCTCTCCTCTGACAGTGAGGATTAGCTGAATGCATTCCCTTGCCAAGGCTCCAGAGTTTGTCACAATGTTAAATTTTAAGTGACAGAAAAGAATGAAACTGTGGTAATGGTGATACTTGCATCAACAGAGAGTCCTGTCATCTCTGTGCATCTCGGGAAGTTCTCAAGGACCTCAGGCTTCAGAGCCTTATTAGGATCTTTCTTGTTCTGTCCCAAATAGAGTTTCAACCTGCACACTGTGATGTTGAATACATTCTCCTGCCAGCATGGAGCTAGTGCAGCTACTGCAAGTTCAGAAGAAATTGTAGACAGCAGAACAGGGCGTGAAGGTCTGACTGAGGAGCTGTTCAGCTTTGCAGATATTTTTAGATGGCTGAACATCTCACTTAGTGTGACTTTTAGAAATACTTTTAAGGAGATTTACATAATAGTTCACTTCTGTGTGCAGAAGGAATATTTCTCAAGATTAATGTTGCAGAAGTTACAAGCAATGCCTGCACTGACTACCTAATGATGACAGCCAGTGAAAAGGTTAGTGTTCAGATTATTCCAAGACTCTTCTCAGAAGTGTTTTCTTACCTTGTCTTCTGAATCTGGCCATTGTTGGATAGAAGGATCAGACCTACTATAGGAAAGCCTATTCTCCTAAATACTGACATGACTGAATAGAAGTTGAAAAGACACAAGAAAAGAAATAGGCTCCCACATCTAATGGAGATAAGCAAAATGTTTGCTGGTAAGCACCTTACTAGAAGTTATCATATGTTGTCATTCTCCTTCAATAAATAGTTTAAATTTAAGGTTTGAATTCAAGAAAGGTTTAACAAAACTTCCAAGCACTGAATAGTATGAAAATTTGACTCAAGCGTATCTAGGTAATAAAACTGCTTAATTTCACTCTAACCTAAACCAGCCATGAAGTTCATAAATGCATGTAAATGCATTAATTTTCCTTCAGGCTGCTAGGCCAATTTATGAGAGTGCTATCTGGGTAAGAAATGGATGTATCTTGATAGCACGTACACAGTATTGAAATAGTTTCTCTTTTTGTGTATACAGCAGATTCAGCAGCTACTCTGTGTCAGAAACCTGGCATGTACTCTAGAATCGAACATTATTTGGAGAAATAGTTATGTTTTAGAACATAACTTCTCACTTTGGAGAAGAATCAGTGCAACTCAAATGATCATTCTTTCTAGCTGGACAATAGGGTTAGCACAGTCCTTGTGAAAGGCAGCAGGGGGGATTCAAAAAGCTTGTACGGTTTGGAGGGCAGAAACGCTCCTGAGGTACTGCATCATGGAAGATTTTGTCAGTTCAGCAACTCCTCTATTAAACAAACAAACAAAGGAAAAACCCAATGTAGCAATGCTAATAAAGTGCAAAATCTGTATGAGTTGTGGTATTTAAAGTTCAATCTGAAATATAAATCATGCTTTGGTAGTTTACATTAAATGCTTTGGTAGTTTACATTAAATGTAATACTTCAAATCCAGATACTTTAGTATCTCTACAAAATGAAAGTAGGAAATGATAATCCTTAAAATCCCTAAGGCTACTTTTTTTGAGCATTTTTAACCAAGAGCTTAATCAGTACAAGGAAATGGGTGAAAAAGGCTTTTGGCATATATAAGACAACCCAAAACTCATAGTGACGAATCTCATGAAATGGACAGGATGAGATGATACGTACAACCCTGTCAAAATCCTTTTTTACACTGAATGAAACAGAAGCCTCTGGGCGTGTGAACTCAAGCATGTGAAGAAGCCAGCAAATGTTTCTAGAGCAGTTTAGTTTTTTCATAACCTGTTGAGTTTGTTCTTTTAGTTCACTTTAGAATAGGATACCTATAGCTGTGTCAGGTACAAAGTAAGGGTACTTAAAAACTGTTGAGTAATTATAGAGAAGACAAGATCTGAGGTCAGATCTCTAAATTTCAAAATAGTTTTGTCTCCTGTCATGCTGTCAGTCATATCTCTATTAGTGGTTGGTACCTAAAACCAGAAGGACTGAATAAAAAGTATAATGGCGCAAGCCAATTGCCCCCTGATGTAAAAAGGGGGGAATTAATGTTTGACCCCTGTGAGCTGACTGGCATATGTCTGGAAGTATGAGATTTCATTAAACAGATGGTAGCATACATTACTGCTTTAGAAATGTGATTAATCATTATAAATGTTCTAGGTCCTTTAAAAGAATGACTAGAGCATCTGGCTATCCACACTGAAACAGCGAACACCCACCTGACAGGAATCCATCTCCATAACGTAGATGATACTTGTGTTTATGTTAATTACTTCGCATCTTTATGTTTCATTTGAATGGACAAGTGCTGGCACATTCTTTTAAATAAGGCAGATCCATTCTGAAGTTAGGCTGCATTTAGATTCTATCTAGTGTTGAATTTTAGCATCAACAAAAAGCACGAAGAAAAAAAATCCAACCTTAACCCAACAATTTTCAAGAAGCTTGGAGACAAAATTTGATGTAGACTTTTAGACTAGGAAAAGGCAAAGTGCTTTTACCTGTTGTGGGGGTACTTTTCTTCACTTAATTGTCAGAACAGCTAGGAACCCCACCACTGTAAACCCCAGGCAAGTGCACTGACATTAGTCCTAACGTGTTCTAGTTGACATGCCTACCAACTCATTTCAAAGTAGCTCTCATGTTACACATACACGTGATCCAACTTTATCAGCAGTCCGTGAACAGAAGAGCTGCCTGTCTGTAGTTCTCTGCTTTTCATGTATGCCATCCTAACACTCATGACCACAGACCAGGTGTCTTAGGAGTATTCCTTATGCAGGTGCTTGGCAAGCGCCTAACAACTTGCTTCTGTTTTTCTGAGGGGACAGAGCATGAGCTCAGGACAGGCTTGCTCACGCTGGTCAGCCCCTTATTGGGGATAAGTACCTTTCCTTGGATGGTTATGAGCATGGTGATTTATTTGCTTCAAATAGATATTATATTTTTTAGTCATCTATTTTTATCCATGTTCTGTCATTTAGTTCCATCTGCTGTACAGGGAAATGGAGTCTTTATTTTAGAACCCAATTCTGCAAACGGCTGTCAGCTTGAGGCTTTCAGAGATTCACAATGCTTAAACCTGGACAGGACACTTGTTTTTAGTCTGTTCTCTAAAGTGCATGCCTCTTAACTTAATTCATTTGTGTTCTCCGATTGCACATTGCTGGCTGATTTCAAAGTATATAGCGATCATGCAGGAGATGTTTGGTTCCCTGCAGGATGGGGAGATTCCCATGCAGCTCTCTGAGGTTCCTCTTCTTGGGAACATTTCAGTCATGCTCAAACAAGTATGAGATTAGACTAACTTGAGGCCAAATGATAGCCATCAGGTCAGTAGCCAGTGTTGCAAAACAAGTACTGTAGACTGAACTGGTAACTTAACTATATAGCTTTCTATACACGTTTTCATTTGCTGAAATTTGAAGACCCAAAGATCTGGACGAGCCAGATTGGTCTGTTTCTCTTGTTCAGCAGATCAATGGAATCAATGGATTAATGCTCTATCATTTTCATATATAAGCCTCTGAAAGGCTTACAGAAATAAACTTACTTTAGAGGATTACCTTCTAGTTTCTGTGCATTTATAAATGCCATCTGTTCATATCTAAGAGCTGGGTGTTATGGTAACCTGAGTCTTTTAAACTTCAGCTAATTGCAGAGTACATGCCCATACCCATCGAGCACATATGCATGTGGGTGCTTAATGCTGGCATTAGGGTGGTGACAGGGAAAATCCAGAATATGGGAAGCTTTTGAATGGGTCTTGCCTGCCACTGTGGTCTGTTTGGAAGCAAGGAGGTCCTCTCCTCCACAAGCCCAGGAAGCAAGGAAGGCTATTTGTAATACTACTACATCATGCCCAGAGACCAAGTAACAAGGGCTTTTCTCTTAGGACAGTGTAAATCAAACTTTGGGGAAAAGATGAGGGCAGGGCAGAAGCCCCTATGCTGAAATTTTCTTTTTCATGTAAACTTTGAGATATCTGTGGGTAATTCAATGTGAAAGTGTCACCTGTTTGGTTCATTCCATCTGTACAAAGAAAAGCTCATGATTACTGTGGCCGTGGAGTGAATTTGAATCATCAGGCACACAACTCTGCGTGCAGTTACTGAACTTCTTAGGTTATTCTTCACAGAAACTAATTTGGCATGTGTACACAACATTTTCTCAAATGACTTTTGCTCTTAAAAGTGTCTTTCAGCATGTGGCCATGTAGATATAATAAAAGTTAATAAAACAATTTCACAAAGTTAGACAGGTACACAGCCTCATTCCCTATAGTTGACTGTTGCATTAACTAGTATCCTGCTACTGTTTTCCTGCTCTGTGCATCCATTAATTATGGATCAATTATTCAATTCTTTAGGAACTCAGGTGGTGCCTGGGCTACTGAGTTGTGAAATTAAAGCAATGCCACAGTGAACAGGAAAGAACATGCATTTACCTTAGAACTATCATCCTACAATACTAATATTCCTAGGACAAAAGCATTTTTCTTCAATCAATAATCAAGCCAATTCGTGTGAACGTCCTTTCCCCCACACTGCTTCTATCTCTTCTATAGTAATGTTTATCAACACCTTCTTTCTGAGTAACAAACTTTCCACATTTTTTTAATGGCACAATCAAAATGTGAAACCCAAACGCCTGTTAGGCATAATTCACTGTACCCTATATTTTTCCTAAATGAAGCACAACACAATTACCAAAAGAAGAACTGCTTTACAAAGTGAGTCTTGTAGTTCAGTAAAATGTAGCCACTGAGGAACAGCTCAACAAATAAAGTATTAATTTGCTATTTGACATGCTGGAAAAAGTGTCCAACTAAAATGAGAGCAGTGGCTTCTCAGCTGCTGGGACCAGGAGGAGTAGCACTCTCCAACACATTGCTCATTTTGCAGTCAGTCTCTTGCTTGTGATTTCACTTAGAGTCCTGTAATATTTAGCTGGTTAAGTCAAGTCAGTTCCTCTTTACCTTTAGGGAGTGAAATTTCTCATGACGAGTCTTTTGTTAGTAAAAATTGTTTGCTTTTGAAAAATGTTCTCTACTGTAAGAACCTGAGTAAAATCAAAACCAAATATGTAAAAATATGCTAACAAATAAAGATAATGGCCTGTTTTTCATTGCCTTACCCTTTGTTCAGTCGTCTACATCAATCAAATTAAGCAATTAAGCTAAATACAAGAAAAAAATCTAACACTTTACAGCTTTTTTGCATGGGGCAGAAAGGGAAATTAAGCTGATCTTGTTTTCAAATGTATTTTGCTAAAGTTCCAAGTCTTTAAAGAGTACTGTATTCAACGCCCAGCCTCCCTGGCATCTACTGCCGTATTGTAAATTCTCTTTAACAATGCAGTGCAAGTTCATGTTTGTATATACGGGTGGGAAGGCTCTGCGTATATGTCTCCACCAAGACTGAAGCTGGTGGCTGTCTTACCAATTCGCTGCATTTACCCTGAGTGTGTGATGTATGACAGACCACACAGATTGCCACTGGGGTGAGCACAGTTAAAACTGCGGCTCCGAGAAGTGCTTGCGAGTACAGCTGGTGCCATTAGCCCTGGGAAGTGTGGCACTGATGGCTGTGCTGCTGAGAACCAACCTGCTGGTGTCAGAATTCTTTAAAACCTCAGAACAACGGGTGCAAACCAGTTTGTGCCAAGATTTTCTCCAGTTCCATCACAAAACACTGCTTCTGTGCTATGTAGCCAAGGGTCGTTCATACCACCCCCCTGAGGCTGCCTTGGGCATCTAAGCAAAACATTACTCAGAGCCCCAAAATCTGGAAGCCGGACCTTCGTCTATAGTTAGTTCACGACACCAAAATTAGGTACTTGATGGTTACTGGGTTAAAAACCTTTTAACTCTCTAAGTCTTCCAAATGCACACATTTCATGTTCAGCTTTTGCCAGATCTTTCAGCCTTCAAAAATATTTTTTAGTGCTAACTCTCTGAAATATAGTTTAAATTTATGATCCAGAAGGTCAGGCTTAAAAAAAATACTAATTTTCTTTTTTTCCTGCTACGTTACCTGGAATTCCAACTGGAGTAAAACAGAGCTGTGGCCTGAAAGTTACGTTTGTGGTTCAAGCTTATTTAGAAATAAAAATAATTTCTGGACTTTTTGTTTTGTTTTGTTTTGTTTTGTTTTGTTTTGTTTTGCAGAGAGGAGATTATGACCTTCTGTGACGGGAAAAGTTGTCTTCTCTCATGCGATCTGTGAAGGTGTGAAGTGTATAAAATGAAAGATCAAACTGTTTCTTTTTCTTTTTTAGGTTTTAGCAGAGTAGTCACATAGCAATGATTTCTGGATCATGTAAGTAGACTACAATATTGTGCTGTTTTGGCTGGGCTTCTACCTAAGAGGTTTTGGTGGGCGAGAAGCAACAATGTGTACCAGGAATTCAGAGCAACATTTTGGCATGCATGATTTAATGTAGAGTTACAATAGAGAGAAAGGATTGATGGGAAATCTTTAACCTTTGAAAAAGCCATCTTGGAACATCAGTTTGTTAATTTAGAAATGAAGGAGTGAAGCTTCTCTTAGTTTCTTTTGAAAGTTTCAGCCTACATATATTTGCCAGTTTCTTCTGAAAAACACTTCTCAGGTATAATAACTGCCGAAGGATGGTGGCATGGTGCACTGCTCAGGTGGTTATTCATTCATTGACAAACTGCCTGCTTTTGGCACTAGATTTATATGGTCATTTAAAGAGAGAAAATTCAGGACCTGTAGACTAGACAAGAGCATCGTAATGTGCTATTTCTCCATCTAATGGAAATGTCAGCTTCCCTGGTCACTATTCTGCCCAAGAAATTCTGTGCCTTTGAAGGGCACAGAAGGTGTGTTTTATATAGGATCAATCTAATGAAAAAGGATCGGTTTTGCCTCCTGATGGAATATTTTTGTGTCCATGCGTGGAGCTTTCTAGAGAGGGACAGGCCGGGGTGGGGTCTGAGCATTTGTTCATTTCCATGGTCTGGCTGGAAGGAGCACCAGTGAGCTCAAGTCCAGTCGCCTTCAGATTTCAAACCCATATCTTCCTGAGGTGAATACAGACATCTTCAATTTACCTGTGTCAGAAGGCATAACGATCCCATGGATGAGTTTGCCCAGATCTGCTCCCAAATCCAAAATTCATCTTGCAGCACAGACACAGCAGAATCACCTTTGATGTGAAGTTGGTTGTTCAGGAACCAGGAACTGCAGTCTTAGAAAGGTTGCACCTCTGGACCTCGGTTTGTCAGTCCTTTTAATGGGGCCAATAAAATCAGCTTTAAAAAGCAGCAAGAGCAATTTAGATAAGCTATTTAGTAGAAAGTATTATTAATAGACTTTTTCTGACAGCCAAACAGGGATGACACTTTTCACTGCTATATATTAAATCAGAGTTTTTCCCTTTTTCATGATGAGTTGGAATAGTGTTAGCAACCATGTCAAACGCATTTCCTCATTGCTTTTCATTTCTTTCTAACTTCAGAATACATCACTTCAGGGATTGTGTATTTACTGAATTGCTTCTGTTTGGCTCCCCCAGCCGCCGCCTGCTTTGTCAGCAGTCTGTGATCCAGCCGGTGACATTTTTCACTCCTTGTCTCGGAGGCACATGGTGCTAAGTCCTGCCCAGATGCTCTTGCACGCTTTTCTGTAAAGTCTAATGATAGAGCTGTTCAGCAGAGCGATACTCATAGCAAGAGGGGCAGATCTTGAGAAGGAAAATCAGACAAAAAGCAGGGTTGCCTCAGATGTTGAAAACAGTTGGGGAAGAACTTGATTTCCATTTAAAGGGCACTTCTGCTTTGCCAGTTCTGAAGTGCAATGTGTGGTAATAAGAGATGATTATGCTGCACAATAGCCTGAATATAGTCACTGAAGCAGGGTGAAATTAAAAAAGGTTTCTTCTTATAAGGCATGATGTAATGATTTCTGTCATGCTTACAGCCATAAATGAAAATAGCAATTCATTACACACCAAAACTAAGCAAATAGTTGAGGCTGCAGGTAGTACATAAGTAATAAAACCAAAGCCAATCTAAGGACCTAGAGGCTGAGTGCATTTTCTACTTTATTTATTAGTTTTGATCTAGACCAGAATGGACTAGACTAGAAATAACCATCCACCTGCTCTGAGCACCCTGCCAATTATTTCAATCTACAAAACCAAAATGCAATATGAACAGCTCATCGCTTCTAGCAAAGTGCAGTACCCACTCAGATATTCCTACCCCTCCTTTTCCACCAGTACCTTAATTCATTTCTCTCTCTGCCGGTGCCAGGTCACATAGATGCATATTGCAAGCACTACTGATAGATGCAATAAAAAACTATTCTTTTCTTTTCCTCGTTTTTCAATGAAAAGTAGGGAATGTTGCCTCAAGTGCAATGAAAACATTTTGCACTATCTGTTTTTAGAAGCGGGCTTGTAAATTATTAGGCTTTTGTTCCTTGTTCTGACTTTTCTTAAGAGACTGCTTTTTCTGTTCTTTTCTGTGCTTGGCTACTTCATGTAATATTTTGACTTAACAACTTCCTCTCTTTGCTCCATTCTACCTTTTAACTTACTAAAACTTGAGAGGATGAGTAGCAATATTGCTTTTAGTATGAGAAAGATATATGAAAATCTGCCAGTGTTCTAGCTATTTAACCATCATGTCTTTATTTCTTTTAATCTCACTAGAGGTTATATTCAAGAGTAAATCATATATTATTCTAAAAGGATTAACAACTGAACAATTAACATTCTTAATAATGAATTTAACAGGTGTTTCTATTATTTAGATATAGACCAAGAATGCAGTTTGTTTTTCCCAGACACAGAAGAACAATTCTGTTTTACAACAATATTTGTGAAGCCATAGATGAAATCTTTGCACCCTGGAAATCAATGGCAAAACTTCCTAGAATGCCAGTACCTAGATTTTCAAACAAATTAAGTGCCCAGATCCCTCTGAAAATCTCAAATCACTCACAGGCAGTGTCATCTCAACATACAGATGGTTTGGGGTCTGTTGCCTCGCTGTAAATCCATAATTACACTGCGAAGTAACCCCACGGCAGTGAGAGCAGAATTTAGCAAAGGACTGCCAAAAGAATTTAAGAGACTCAGATGCCCATATCCATGATTACTCCTTCCACTCCTACCACAAATATTATTGGTTCATGCCTCCTCTGACTCCCCACAACTGGGTGTAAGGCTGCAGACACACGTTCTCTTCTGGACCATCTCTGCTGCTTAAAGAGGTTATGCCCCCATCCCACACCCATCTGTCTCCTCTCCCTCTTGCTCTCTCTTTGGTTTTCAAGAGTCAGCTGGTATCCTCCAGGTCTTCCAGCTCTCTGTCCAAATCTCACTGCTATTAGCAATAGCCACTAAAGGCTGGGTCACAAAATAGGAAATGAGGAATTCTTTCACTGAAAGGGAAAAATAGTATTTTCCCTTTTCTAATCAAGGAAAATAAGTGGAAAGGATGAGATGCATTTTTTCAGACCAAAGTCCAAAACAAAAGGTGAATTTCTCATTGGCTTCACCTCGTAGTTTTTTTCATTTTTTATATAACAGAAAAAACAGCATGTTGAATGTATGTTGCATTTCAGCTCTGCTCTGAGTTGTGCTGCAGGGGAACCCACCCCTTCTCCAGTGGATGCACAGGATCCCCAGGGATGAGAGTCTCTGTATAGCTTCCCCTCTCTCCCCTGCTCCGTTATGTATCCCTTAGGCCTTTGTACAATATACGTCATACAAGCTCTGAGCTGAAACTTCCCATACATATTTTTTTACCGTTTCATTTCAGAACATGTGTTAGCTTGGTGCATAAATAAATCTGAAGGTGACTACTCCAGATGAAATATTAATAAAAACTCCTCACTCCTGCTTCTACCACATCCTTGGTGAGTCTTTGCATCCAGGCAAACCAGCTAAGTGACTCTCTGAGCTGCAGCAGACGCTGCCTCTTCCCTTCTGGTCCCTCCTAAACCCCTGCTGTAACTCCCAAGGCCCAGCTGGCTGCTCCCAGCAATCTTGGTTTCTGTGTGTGCTGCAGGCTCCTGGTGCCCTGCTGAGCACAGCTCCTTCCCGATCGCCGCATGGTCTATTCCCTGAAACCTCTTTCTTGGACAGGAGCAATGTTCCCCTTCCCAAAATGGCCACCAGGCAATGGCAATGCCCTTTCAAATGATCTCGCAGCACAGACTGAGAATAAACAGATGCTATCACTCACAGGAAACCTGAAAGCCTTTGTTTAAGCAAAAGGTGTGAAGGTGGTGTACAGCCTGATTAATATTCATAAAACTGATTTTTAAGCATAATTCAGAGGGAGGTTTGATACGCAACTTGCCTTATGTTTTATAAAAAGGCTGAAAAGTGCTTCTGCATTTCTAGACTGTTTCCTTCCATTGTTTTAGTGGCAGCAAACAGTGATGGTTTGCTCCAAAGTACCTTTGTTTGGATGCAAAACCATATTTGAAATGGCATCAAGACCTCCTTTAAATACACTGGCAAATAAAAGGGGATAAAATCCAATTTATGGATGCAGATTCTAAAATTCCATAGTCAGTGCCCTTTAAGTATTGCAATCCTATGTTCTTGAGATTCCTTACAGATATATTATCAGGCTTAGAACTGAGTAAAGGTGAACTTTATTAAATAAGTTCATTATAATGGTATTTCATAGGTTTGGCCTTGCGATTAATGGATTGTAAATTTATACTTTAAAACTGGAAGAACATGATCATATAAATAGTCTTGTTGAAATTAACGGGGCTGTTCTTTGAAGAAAAATGCCATTCAGCAGAACACGTAAATGTATACATAGCTCTAAGCATATATTTAAGTTCAAATGAAGTAAATCTATTTGGCTTTAAGAGGGCTTGACTGTGCTTAGGTTCCTTGAAACATTTATAGTAATGTATAGGGTGGCTGCTGCAGTAGCCTTGGGATGTCATTAATGTTTTAAAAACAACAGTCTTTCTAAGCACTCAGGACCATTAGCTAAGAGAACTACTAGTAGCTGGCAGACAGGTTAAGGCCTTAAAAACTGTCATTTGTTATGTTTATTAAACTTTTGTATCTATTGTACAGATGCAAAGAAGAGAATTTAATTGTGTATCAGTTGCTGAAGATTAGTGCCTGCTGCCAAATATTGTAGACAAAAAGTTGCCAGAGTGCAGTTCAAGAATGGTGGTAAGAAAAGGATTTGCTATTTCTATTTTTTCTGCCTAAATATTCAGAAAAAAAATTGTGGATTTACTCTGGAAGTAATTTTCCTTGGGTTATTTTGGACTCTCCCTCTCCTCATAGCCTGTAATAGTACCTTCTGGAAGAATGGGAAAGAAATCTGTGGTGATAACTCTCTGTAGTGGGCACAGCATAGCATGATGCAGGAGCATCACTGACACAGCAGCCACTTCAGTGCATCACCAAAAATCTGCACTGTATAAGGGTAGTTTGAAGGTAGAAGTTCATTTATTGTATTTCTGTAACAAAGATATCTAATGTCTTAATTACAAGAAATTTATACAGAACTAACAGGAACATTCTACATTATTAAACAAGGGTATAGAGGTTGAATGTTTTTTTTGCTCTGTACACGTAGGACACTGTATATACAAAGGAAACTTTTAAAGTAAGCATTCCAAATCTAAATCTCAAGGTCCTTATCATAGGTAATCTATCAAGAAATGCAAAACAAACAGCACGCTTAATCCTCCTGCTTCTTAAGTGTATCTGTGGGTAACTTGGCAGCGTAAAGCAATCACGTGCTCCACAGAGCATCCTTTCCCTGACTGAGAGGAAATCATCCCATAATTTTTTTCTCCCCTTGATTTCCAAAATAATTTTTACAAGAGACTCAAAGTCTTTACGTATTTGCAGCCAGCACTCTCTCCAAAAATGAAGGATACTGCTACTGTCCATAGTCCAGTTCATACCTTAAATTGGACCAAAACCTACAGACTTCCCTGTAGTAAGGAGTTTCATTGACATCAGAGATGTTGTAATTCCTTTGGGCTTAGGGTCCTTCTGTCTAAAGTAAGAATGAATGAAAGAACAGCAGCAATGATGATTGATCAAATCTGGCCCCTTTGTATTTGAGCAGACCTTCCTTTTGGCAATGACCAGGTACATTCATAAAACTAGAGAGAGGGAGTGAGGGTAAGGGTATAAGCCAGGAGTCCTTCCTTGCCATTTCTCATCTGTAGTCTGAACTCTGCTGTATAACACTTTGTTGCTGTTGTCTTGAATAACAACATTCTCATTTACATAAATGGGATGATAATCTGACTTTTTTTTTAAGTTAACTCTTTCACATAAATGCACAAAAGTAGCAGATCTCGTATCACCATGCTTTATGCTGGACACGAAATGGTGCAATTCAGAAGCAATTCAGTAGTGCCTCTTTTTTAAAGCCATGCATAGATATGCATGAATTGAAAATAGCTAAAGTCCTTATCTTCCTGTTGGTATTGAGATCCAGTACAATGGGTAAATGTTGATTAAATGTCAGATACACTACACTGGGCAGTGCTTTAATCAGTTGTTTCTTTGAATTAAAAGCTCAGAAAAAAAAAAAAAAAGCAGTACTGCTGTCATCAATAGGATGTAGAGAAATACCAGAAGTCTCATTCAAACATTTTCAAGCGTTTGTATGGCAAAGCTATGCAGGGCTTAGAAAAATATAATATCAGAAATGTAAGCTTTTAACATTGCTGTTCTGCTCCAGTGAATGGCCATAAATATGATATTTATAAAGTTTTGTGTTTGTCGTTCAAGGATCCAACATAAAACCTATTAAGTTTATGATTAGAAATATATTCTGTTCCCTATTCCAAGTTCCAGCCTGTACTCTGGAAGTCAAGGTGCAAACTTTCTATCACACACATTGACAATAAAGATGAAGGCTCTGTGCCAAAGTAGGCCCAAATTAACACCTCGATAACTTCAGTTTCTTTAATGTGCCTGCAGAAGACTAAAACTTATTAAACAGATTATATGATGATAGTGCAAAGGAGGTAACTTCCATTCCACTCTTACCTCTGATCTGGTTCTCAGGAGCTGAGAACAATCAAAATAATTTCTTTCATAATAGTCAGTAGGGTAAGGCGACCGGTGTATGAAAAGGACATAGGGCACAGAAAAAGTGGTGTTCTTACACATTCTTTTCCAACTGGAACCACATTTTGACTTGTGGTGGATACTCTTTTTTACCTATACAGAAAATTCTCACTGACATGGTGTAAAGGAGCTGTGAGCAAATTATCCTCCGGACATTAATATTTGGTTGCACCTAGAAAAACAGAAAGTAGCTGTCGTCCGCTAGCAGCTGACCAGTGAACAGAGCTGGCTAGCATTAATCCTTAAAATGCACTGTGGTATGCAAAAATTAGGCAAGTGTGATTTCCATTCCTTTGATCAAGCAATATTGCATACTCATGCTCACCACTGTCAAAGTTCAGAGTTGTTGTGCTCTAAATAATTTTCCAACAAAAAGATGTAGATACTTGTTTTGGAGTATCACCTAGCTTAATGTTTGTCACTTTCCTTCTTACTGGATCATTTGAACAACATTTGGGAATCAATCTAACGGGATTTTTTAAATTAAGGTTTACAGAAATAATCTAAGGTTGGCTTGTGAGTCTTCTGAGGGTTCTTTTGTTTTCAGTTCTTCCTTGAATTAAAAATAAAGTTCTCGTGAATGGAAATTTCCTCTGACAGTTGGTGTTTAGAGAAGCATTTCTTTAGTTGCAGCTTAGCATGGATGTTAAGGAATAACAGAAACTTTTTAAATTTTAGAACTAATTATCTACATGCAGCTGATCAAACACTTTGCACTTCTAGCTGTGAGCACAACTCACCACATCTGTTGGCCTCTCCCTGGGTAAATCTACGCTGCAGTTGCTGCTGTGAGTGTTTTGGAGTGGAGACACACCAAAGACAGCATTAAACTAACAAGCCTTGGATTTGTTAGCATGACAGCGCAAAGCTAGTGGTGGCTTTTTGCCTGGAGTCTCACCCAGTCACTTGCTGGGTGTTGGAGCCAACTGAGAGTTTGGGGGTGCCACAGAGCTGGGCAGCTGCAACTGCTCTTGGCTGTAAAGGCTAGTACCGCTCTGTCCTTCACAGTCTCTTTCCTCTACTGCTTTTTTTTTTTTTTTTAAATTACTTTAGTTATACAAAAAGCTCACTGAAACTACAGATTGCACTTAGTGTTCTTAGAGAACAAAGGGACGGCAGTGAATTGGCACAATGTGAAATAGGGAGAGTCCAATCAGTCTATGAGGTAGTTTATCCCCCCGTGGAAAAGTTGAGTATCCTTGAGTTGTAGCTAAGTGCAAGAGGACATTTGTTGAGACAGGTATAGTGTACTCTGGAGTACATTGTATTGTGGCTATTGTTTAATATTCAAAATATCATTTTCTCACTCAGATCCTGAGGACTCGTAGACTTGCAGAAAATCAGCACTATTAATGTACAATGTACTCATCCTCGCCTATCACATGGATGGACTGTATGAATAGTCTTTCATACAGTCTTTCAGGCTGCATGAATAATGTTTCTGCAAACACAGATTTCCACATGCAGGAGTGGAAACGCTATCATCCATATGCCTTGGGAAACCCTCCACTCATGTCTTCTGTACAGTCACTGACTTGTGCTATATGTTCAGCTTTAACTATGCAAAATAATAGTAATAGAAAGGCATATGATGTTCCGTTTCATCTTTATGTATAATAGCAGTGCTAGAAAGCTGCATGATGCTCTGTGTTCGCTTTGCAAGCGGAAGTGAAGAAGCAGTTGAATCCTTTTTGTTCAGACTCATGCCATTTTTCACCTTTCAGGATCAGCAATTGTCAGCCCATTGTTTAAAAATCCCTTGTACTGGTTCTGTTTGCGGTGCCTAAAGAGCTTGCTTTCTCTGACTAACAAAAAGCCTCTTTTTATTATTATATTTTCCTCCACTGAATGAGAGAATAAGGCCAAGCAATTTTTGATTTAACCTCCTGCTGCTGAGTTTTCAAATTTTAAAGTGTTAACAAAAGGGACTGCATGTTTTCAGTGCTGAAAGCTCTGATTATACTATGGCACAAATTTATAAAAATCAAACACAGGCAGAGAATAGCAGGCTAGAGATATGTGACTCTTTAACTGCTGGCCTCCTATAATAGAAATTGAACTTCTCAAGAAAGAAAGCTGATAAAAAGAGACTGTTTAGACCAAGTCTTAGTCTGAATCCATTTTTGATAGATTTAGTTAACCTACAAGGGAACAACAGTATTGACATATATCACTTTGAAAAATGCCAGCTGAGTGAGATATTTTTGTTTCCTGGGCTACATGCTGAAGCCATGTCATTTGTTCTGATTTTTTTCTGTCCCTGCTAACACACTCTGTTCCTGTATTTTATGATTATATGTTCACTCTCTGAACTACCCCAGGGATATTGATTAGATTCTTTGGTGAGTGAACAGTATTTCAAACAGCCTACGTGAAACTCACTTTTCTTCCTATTTACATAATTGTTTGGAATAGAAATAGAATTAGATGGGTAAAATTATTATCCTAAAGAGCCTCTAAACCTGGTAAATAATTTTTGGTGGAAGAATTCTGGTTCTCCTCAGCTGACATCACACATGAGAAAGAGTTGCCTCCAAAGGAGAAAACTGTTGAGATTAGTGAAATGTGGGTGTTGCCTCAGTGGGTTTTTCCTAAGAATTAATCACTGCCAGGTCCTGTGCTTTTTGAGTCTCCCTCCTGGAAGGATAATGAATAATAAGGAAAGGAACCTTTGGGTTTTCTGAGTCTTCAGTAAAACTATGGATAAACCTGCCTGCTGAGGCACCTCACAATGCAGTCCCAGGACTGGGATTTTAAGATTCAGATCTGTTAAGATTCGGAGCATGACCAGAAAACCAAACTGGTATGGACAATGTCACCACAGCTTTTACTTACAGCTTGTTCGGTGAGAAGAGTTAAGGGTAGGCTTGTCAAGAAAATTTGATGTGAACAAAGCTTTTACAACAGGATTGTTCTCTTTTTCTTTCATTCTCTTTTCTTCTATTTTCCACACGTACAAGGAGCAGACATCCGTGTGGGCAAAATCTGCTCTCATTGCTGTTTGCTGACACCCCATCAAATTTGTGTGCACAAGGCACAAGCACTTGTATGATTCATACTGGTGTGGCTCAGGATGCTGATTTGAGCTCACTACTCGATTCTCCCTTCCTGGGAAAGCTATCGCGTGTTATTTAAGGAGTTGATAGTGTTGATAGCAGCTCGGAGCAGCTTTGCTCCCAGGCCAGTGCCAGAAAACAGATGTGTGACGTGCCATATCCTTAACAGATGGACATGCCATATGCCATTAAAAGTGGTTATCCAACTTTCTTTCACATTGTTGGTGAACAGCTCTTCTCTTTTGCAACAAAGCCTTAACAGGCAAAAAACCTGTTTGTTCCTAGGGGAGGTAAATAACTCAAAGGAAAATTTCCCAGGCGTCTTCCAGAGTTTCTCAGTGCTGAACAGTTTTGTGGCTTTTAAAGGGCCTGTCTACCTGAGAGTTTGCTGTGCCCATATTCCTGGCTGTGGGAGTTATCTTCTCTGATTTACAGTCCTGGGATTACACTAATCCATATCCAAGTCTGGGCTAATTCACTTTACTTTTCCTAGGCAGGCTTGGAGCCGGGCTAATGTGGTCGCAGGGCATCTGGAATGCCTTGGCATACACAAGGAGCGAGCTCCCATCTCCATAGAGGAGAGACAGGTCTTGTAGAAATAAACTTGGATATATAACTGAACTCCAGCTTCCTCACAGGAAGGCATAGAAAGTTGCACAATAGCCTAAGAACAGCTACACAGGTAATTTGTGTGCTGATTAGATACCTCCGTTAGATGGGACACTTCCAGGCCATGCTCCATGAGTACGTAGGTACTGAACTGCTCCTGTGTTTTAGGCTCACAGCTACCCATGAGTGATGCTATGGCATCGTGTGCTTAAGTGGTTTGAATGGACTATTGTATAGGTTCTTCTTGATATTCAGGAGGAAAAAATATTGTCACAGTAGTCACTTGTGGCCTTAACGAGAAAGCTGAGATGATCATGTTTTTATCATTTTAGGGTATGAACTGTATCACATAAGGGACTAAACCCATTTTGATGAATGGCTGAAAATGTTTGTAATTGTAAAAAGTTGCAATTATACTGAGAAACATAGGTTTTATAAATATAATTTCTGTTTAGAAGACTAGCCTCCTATGAGAATCATAGAGTTTTGCTGGAAATGTGCCAAAGCAAGACTGTTTCAAAGCTGACTGGCATATCGGTTTCATTTTCCTCTCACTATAAATTTGGTTCATTCAGATGAATGACTGAGCTTTGGGCTGGTTGATATTTTATGTGGAGATAATACAAAATGGGAGTTGAGAGGAAAAGATTTGGGGAAAATCTTCATAGGTAAAGTCTTCTTAGACCCAAGCCAGGTCCTGAGAGTGGTTGTTTTTCTGTCCCAGGTTATTCGGAGCCCTGAAATGTAGGAGGATTACAATGAATGGTTTTGATTTGGAGAGTCTACAGCATAATGTGAGACAATGGCCACAATAAAACCTACATAGATTGAATAATGCAGAATCAATACATGAATGGAAGTCTGTGACAGGGGTTGCTATGGCATCTCCCTTATTTAATAAAGGAATAAATAAAGGAATGGAAATCTCCATAAATCGTCTCAGCACAAATTAGAGCTCTTCCTAACAGCTCTAATATATGCAGTAGCATTTTTGAAAAATTAATTATCTTCTTCCATATACAAGAATGGGGTTTTTTTTGATCATGCTTAAAATTACTTTAATAGTCTAAATTTATGCCAGTTCCAGTTGAACTGTCCCTAAAGCTTCACTCGGGGAGCAGGGAAGTTATGAAAACAGAGGTCTGTACAAGTGTTTTGTTCAAATGACTTCTACTGTTTTGTGCTGGAAGCGTAAGAGGACAGGCATAAATACACCCCAAAATGTAGTTCCTTGGAGAATATGGAGCCTAAATCTGCAAGAATTTGAGCCCTAAATTTTATTACTTGACTTGACAGAGAAGGGACAGTAACAGATTTACTCAGCATGGCGGAACAAGGCTGAAGGCTGTTCTGGCAGCCTACCTGTGAATCCCAAACTGGTTCCCCGGCCAGGATGCCCCTGAACTAGAAAACCCACACTTAAATTCCAGATGGAGCTGCCAGACCACATCCTCACGTGTTTAAAATCAGTGTCCAAGGAATTAACAGGATTACACAATTTGGGTGTGGAGAGATGAAAGGGCAAGCAAGTTATATGCAAAGAATAATTAATCTATGAAGTTAAGATTTGGTTTTACTTGTCAAACATTGTTTTTCTCATTTAGCCTTACTAGGTCTTGATAATATCACACACATTTGAATAGTTTTGACTGGTCTGTAACTTTCAGGGTATGTTGTTTAATTATGTGTTGTTAATCATGTGGTATAATTCTTCATCTTGAATAGGACAGTGCTGTGTGTCACATCTTGTAGGTGTTCAGATATGTAATCTATTGACAACACATACTTTCTCAGTAACATTTCTTATGGGTAAAATCTCAATTGTTCTAACAAACAGTTTCATGCAAATCACTATCAAAGGGGCATATTATGGCAAAAGAGAATATACAGAAAATTTTGATAAAACTTCTTAAAATGTTTTTTCTTCCATTTAAAGGTTGAGTGGAGGTTTCTCTGTGCTTGAACATTTGTTACCCCTTAAATGTATCACACCCACCACATCTCCTACTGTTCCCGGAGAGTGTGTCAACCTATAAATGAATAATTTAAAGCTAACTTAACTTTCCTGAGAGGGAGTCTAATGAATAGAGGTAACTGATGCCCGCTAGTTATCACATTCCAGGGTAGCTGGTGAATAAATTATCTTTTTTTCCCTTAGCATGAAACAGTCCTAATTTGTGGAAATGTATTTGCTAGTCACAAATATCCCTCGAAAAATGCATGCAAGCAAAATAGTATTTGTTATGTGCAAAAGGCCTTCACTCGCTTGAGTCACAGGCAAGTTTGTACTTCAACAACAAAAAGTAAATACCAAATGAGAAATGATTAATATTTGCTTAGCAGAAAATGTCATTGTTTGCTTGCAAATTCAGGCAATTTTATGGACTTGATTTAAAGCCTACCAGTAACCTGAAAGTCTCCCACCTCATGCAGGTCAGGCAGATGAAGAACATCTCCTTCCCCAGATTTTTGTGAAAAGAGAAAACAATTTATGGGGATATTTAAAAATAGCCAAAAGTAACAGGTATAGACAAGCAAAATAAAGATAATTCGAACAGCTTCGTATCTCTTGCCGTTTGTCTCAGTTGCAACACAGGAGAATATAGCAAATACATAAGAAAACAATTCACCTTGTGAGCTGTGGGCCAGTGTAGCATCCTGGTTACAAAGGGGACTGCACTTTCAGTTACATAGAGTCAATGAATTGCTGAAGTTAATTAAAAGTATAAATATTTTGCAACAAGAGGACGAATGGGGTTGGGAAGATTATTTGTCCACATATTGACTGCAAGTGCATTTTTCAAATTCCTCATGATATGATAAATCCCACAGGTGGCAAAAAAATTTAAGCCAGATCATTAGCTGAAAACTCAGCACCATTTGCATTGAATTCAGAACTGCTGAACAGTTTCACCTTACCCTAGCTCTGCTCTGTAAATCAGCAAACAAAATTTGGCAGCCGAGTATTTTATTCTCAATAATGGACTACACTTGAGAATGTTTGTACTTACTCTCTTCTGTGCATTTGCACAGATACACTTTTCTTTGGCATCATGTCACTTTTCAGCCAAAATGTATTTTGAAATTTAACAAGAAGCTAAAGGATGCTTATTAAGTCATTAATTACTTTTCATTTATCCATTAGGCTGCATTTTCGCCTTTTTACAAGAAGATATTTAAACACCTTTTGGCCAAAAATATGCAGTAGGAAAGGTTATAGCCACCCTGATTCACAAGGGGATTTTACATGTGCCTCAGGTAGGGACAAATAAACAACTGTATTCACTATAATATCACTTCATGCAACTTTCTCTTGCCACTAGTTAGGCCTTAATATACTGAGAAGGTTGCTCTTCTAATTTGAACTGTGTGAGACTTTGGCTGGAGGCTGCTTCTGTGTCCCAGTGATAAAAGAAGACATAAAACAAGCCAGTGCCTGATCATTCTCCCTGGCTGTCAGTGAATCATGTTTAATAGCATCTCCATTGCAGTTTTGGCCAATTTGCTTGCAATGGCATCCTTTTCCATGGGCTTACTGCTCAGCAGGCCCTGAAGCAATCTATGAATAACTTCCCAACAGATGCTGTTTATGAATTGAAGCAAATGGCTTCCCTGTTTCTCTTTTTTCTCACTTCAATAATTTTCGGTTACATTACAATGAATATTTATAGTCCTATAGCAGTGCATAAAAATGGGAACAAGCAGACCTGTGCATTGTTTCATACGTGAGTGCTGTTCTAATGGGTTTTGGCTCAATGGTTTTAATAATGTTCTGTTGATGGACTGAAAAGAGAATGCAAATTGTAGATCAGTCACTTCCATTCAGTTTTAGCGGACTGGGCATTGATGGAAGACTATATTAGGAGCACGTATAGTGCACCTTATCTTCTGGAAATAATACGCCCCCTAATACAAGCCTACAATACCTTTCTACTCAGCTTGACTTCCTATGAGTAATCCCAGCTAACTGCATTGGTAAATGCAGGATCTTACACTACTGCAACCGGTCCTTACTGGGTTTACCAGACTCTGGCTGAAATGTGATGTGATTTATGATAAAATTAATGTTTAGTGGTAGAAGTAACCAGTGTTACAAGTATGTCATTTCTACAACCTAAGTTGAAAAGTGCAAAGGGGAAACTGATTTGTGATTAGCCATCTTTCTTTAACAGAACAGCATAAAATTCTTGTTCAATCCTAAAAAAGGCCACTTTACTATATTTTATAATTCTCTAACAGTTCTTCAATGTTGTTTTGCCAAGAAAAGTGGTTAGATTTACAACTGTAGATGTTTATTGAGTTTTTTCCAAGGGAACTGTTCTTGGTGCTGCTTCATTCATCTCCAAATGTCTGATCTACTTGTCATTTCTATTAAACAATAGAGAAGCTAAAGAAATAATGCTTTTACTACACAGTAATTCCAAGATTAATAAACCCCTCTCACTTACTAGATACATTTGTCCAAACATATTGTCTATAAATATATACTAGGTACAAAGCATGCATATTTAAATACAAAATATGTCAAATTATTGCATTTTCCATTGCTCTATAATAAATTCATTTGTATGATGAAAATAATAGGAAATACGAATGACCACACACATTATTCACACTACACATCTTTAATACAGCATTTTATTCCCCAATACAGAACTTGGAAACAGGAAACAATGTGAAAAATTTCTTGTATCCTAATATGATGGCACTCATGTGGATTACAGCTTTTAAAAAACCATTGTAAATAGGGCACACTAAATAAATATGACTCTTGTGCCTATGGAACTCAGATTGTGTGATTTCATCACTTTTGGCTTCCCATGAATGAATAAAAAGCATATAGCATGTTAATTTATATTATCAATTGCCATCTCAGGAAAGTAAACTGAGACATGCACTGTGTCCTGAGTTCTAGGTCATTAAGTAGCAAAATAATACAATTACAGCCATACCAACCTACACTTCTAGAAGCATTTCTTGAACATTCTGAAGTCTCTTCTAAAAGGCATGTATTTCAGAAAGTGGACGTTTCTAATTCACAGTATAATTTGACTTTTAAAAATGTGTAACTGTTCCATTTTCCATCAAATCAATAACTTAAAGAGTTGTCATGTGGGATTATTAAGGTGTCAGGGTCAGGTCTGGCTCCCCACGCTGGGAGCTGCTGGGTGGTGGGCACAGACCTGTGGCTGTTCATGGAATTTGGCTCCAGCCTTCACTCTCCGTCTCTTGACCTGCACTTGTTCTCTAACCTGTGCCGTCTGCTACAATTTCTTTGTAAGTTCTTGGCAATTCTTTTCTGCTTCTTTTGCACCAGGAGAGTGCATATACCAGTGTCTTTCTCACATTTTTGCTGATGTGTTTTCTGGTCTTCTCTGAGCAGTCCTGCATACAGTATAGAATCATAAACGAGTCCTTCCCTTGAGACCAGATTTAATTAAGAAAGGTACCAAAAAACAGTAACAGAAAGGCCTAATTTGAATTCTTCAGTATCTTTTAAAAATGAAAAAAATGCAATAAAATGTTGACTAGATATTCACAAAAAATGTCTTCTCCCTGTCAATCACACACAATGCTTTTTAATTTAATTATTCCATATAATTTATCTTCACAATTCCCTCTATAACTCATTTCCACAGCTCCTTGCTTCTCGGACAGGTTATTGATCTAATGTGTACAGAGAAGATATTTTAAAGGCAGTCTTTTAATAATAATCACCTATGCACAAAGTCAAGGAGCTCTTTAATGTAAGCAGTAGTAAAAATTTGATCAATGTGAGCATTACAGCATTAGGCCTTAAATTAATTGTTTCAGTTTACACTTTAGGTAACTTTGACATCACTTCAATATCTGGTCTTTTCAGAATTTTATCATGTAGGAAACATTATCTTCATAAATCACTGTCAACAAAGAAATTTTGCTGGAGACATAAAATAAAGTAAGTGGACAAATTTCCAGTGGAAGTTGGGACTGCACTAGATACTGGCCCTAGTTTCCAGCCCCATGATAGTGAGTTAATATCTCAAAAATCCCCAGGGAAAGCAGTGAAAAAGCTCCACCCAAAACATTTGACAAAAAGTTTATAATGTGTTACAGAAGCATCACTCATAAACTGCAGTTGGGACACAAAGATTAGCTATGCTGAAAAGGAAGATTGGGTCTATATCTCAGAACTCTTTTCTTCCTGCTGAGGAATATTGATATCAGTTATCATTTTTTTAAAGTTTTCATTTTTTAAAAAAATTGGCTTTTTTTTTTAAACCACTGGACTAAGATCAAAAGTGTAGACCCAATATGCCCTCCTAATTCACCTCAATTAGGGGTGGTAAATAGATGCTTTCTCAGATTAATCATAAAGAATTGATTTTTTAAAAGAAGTACCTGAAGTAACATCTAAACAATGAACTGTGGGGGTCAAGCGGGAACACGTTTTGGATCACAAGCTGGCCAGCTTCCCACTGGTCCTTGGGGACCATCACTGCCGGTTGCGAATACCCTTTAGTAACAGGAATAATAGAGTAAGAGAGGTAAAGGAAATAGGTGGAATGGATGTTCTTTCCAGGAGGAAGAGATACGTATATAAATGTACATATATTCCTTCAAAGGGGTTTAATGATTTGCATGTAGTTGTGAATAGTTTTCTGTACATTTAAACAATTCTAATGCTTAGTGTTTCTAATAAGTTGTTTTTTACTGTGGACCTTCAATTTACCATGTGCTGAGCAGGCTATAAATATTGCTCCTATATAAATTATTAATAAAATCAACGTATTTTATCACTTTCTTGCCTGACATAAACTATGATGAGCTGAAAGTCCTACAAATGCTTTTAAGCTCTCCCCCGGTACATACGAAGAAAATATTTGCTTTTATACAACAATGGAAGTGCTTTCTCTGTGGCTAGAATAAATTTCCTCAGTATTTCTATGGTGGATACTAATAACCAAAGTGCCTTTGTTATTACCTAACAAAAGGCTAACATGCTTAACTTTAAAAAATCGTATCTCTCCTATTGTCCTTTTCATCTCAGCCTTGTTTTCTGCTATAGTTAATTATTTTTCTCATAGACAAAATAAACTCCATTAGTACTAACAAGGGAGATTCAGATTAAGGGCTCATAGAGGCTTGGATCTTAATGTTAACATTGTTGTGTGAGCAGGAATTTATCAATTTGAGATTAAAAATTAATCACCAAAAATGTTTTAAGAGCATGATTCATAGTCAAACCAAAATACCAGAATGTTTATTTGATTCCACAGAAAAGACAGATATCTTTATCTTAACTCTGTGGGAATTGCACCGGAAAATAAAAAGGAGTATGTCTTTAAGAAAGCTAAATTTGAACCATCACATGTGATAATTTCATTTCTTTTTTTCCTTCTTTCTTTGCCTTCCTCAGTGTGACATGACTCAGGCAAAAATAGCAGGATGATATCACAGATGTTCCTTTACACCAATCACTGGTTATTGCTTATCCAAATGATGTTTTAATACAAACACACAACTGCTCCTTCTGTTTTATTGCTGTCAAAATTTGGTTTCAAATTTAATAAATGGAGAAGTGTGAGCAGATGTGTCATTGACAGTTTGCTGTCTTCACTGGTCTGCATGGCAAGCTAGATGATGTTAGTCACATCTGCATTTTTAGAATATTTAATTCAGTGCCTTTTTCACCCAGTCTGGCACTCCTCAGCTGGCTGTTAGGGCCAGTGCAAATGGACTGTGGCTGTGCAGCAGATCTGGAAAGCCACCACAGACTCAGAGCTGTAAAAGTAGTCAGCGCCCATCACTAGCTCCTGCCACCTCAGGTACTTCACTGGCTTATTGGAGAGCATTGGGTAAACTCACTTTTCCAGCCACAGATGATCCCTGAAAACCTTATCGATGATTGCATTTATCCCAGTGTTTGACATACTCCCGTAGCATCCCTAACTGCTGCGTGACTTTGGTTACGGTCCCAGCTGTGCTCTGGTAAAGCCCGTGATAAAACTGGCTGCCAAAATAAGATCAATGGAAGTCTGCAGCCTCTGGGATGTCTGGGTCATCAGAGAAAGGGCATTTCTTGTCAGGTGGAGGCGTTTCAGGGCATATTGCTGTATGGATGAGTTTGGGTAGGAAAGTCAGGTAGATCCTGGCTAGCAAGGGTCCCCCAGCCTATTCCAATGGCTAGCTTATGATTCTGGGAACCAGGCAGAGAGAAATCCCAAGGAAGAAACTATCTTAGTACAACAACAGCTGAGACCATAAAACACTGTGAAATAAATATTCTTTATAAACATAAACTGAAAAAATAGTCCCTCACTTCCAGTTTTATGTGATTTATGTCTTTAATTTATTTAAATCAGTGACCCATCAAACGCAGACACAAAATTAGAAATTCAGCAAAAATTTCAACTGCCATAAGGAAATACTGAGTTTTTATTTGCTCTCCTCCTGCAGCTGCCTCTCCGCGTTACATGAATTTATCTCAAAACGAAGCACGATGAGGAGTCATCTTGCCAGAATATTATTGATCTGTGATTTGGGTACCAGGCTCTATGCACTGTGGACACAGATGTGAAAGAGACAATTTACTCCCTCTCACCCCCTGATTTTTCAGAGAGTACTTGGTTTCAGATAGATAAATCTGCAAGCTTTTCATAGCAGTTTTGTGACCAAATTATATGGCACGTATATTACTTAGGGGATTTTTCAGTAAACCAAGAATGAGTCAGTATCCTATTAATCAGATGGTCATGGTTTGAAAGCTGCTGATATCCGTGTCACATGGCCCAAAGGGGTCCACACACAGCAAGTCTGGTCTGTAAGGCACCGAAGTGAAGGGTTTCTATTTTATTTCTTTCTTCTTTTTTTTTCCCATTGGCTACAGTGGGATTTGGTTCAAGCTCAATAAATTCAACAAGAAATACCGGATCTTCAGCTGGTGTAAATTTCACACATTTGCTTCAAAAGCAGCCGCTGCCTTTCACGGTGGGAATTTTCCTGCTATCTCGGGTATACACAATTTGCAAGTGCTGAAGTTGGAGTGTCCAGCTCTATAACTTTGAAAAAGATACTGAGATTTCCCGTGCTTTACTGGTGGCTGTACCCTGAACAGTACTTTTCTCCTCCTTTTTACTGTCTTTGTTCTTGACTAGTAAAATGATTGTTTGTACAGACATTTTCCAGAACTATGTGACCAAATTATGCCCGCAGCATTTGAGAAAAACATGGTCCATATATCAGGACAAGGCCAAAAATTCACAGCATGAGATTTTCTTTAGCCAGCTGTGCTTGATTTTCTTTTAGAAAATCATAGTATTTGTAACAATCTGGCCCTCCCTACCAAAATAATCCAACTCTCTTTCAATATTCACCAGGAAAGCTATACCAATATAGCAATCATTAATTCTAGAAAACCATGTCTGAGCACAGGAAAAAGGGAGAGTTTTAATTCTCTCCAAGATATTGATTTCTTTTGTGGTCTCTGAGAAGCCAATCAACCTGCTTGCCCCTGTAGTAGCCACTCAATCAGAACACAGGTGGTGCAGGAGGGAAGGGCTGATGGGGCAGACTGTGCGTATGGGCACATGGCTTGACTGAAGCACCTTTATAAACGGCTACGTAAATAAAGAGCCAGTTCACTTTTGTAGGCTTGGAATCGTACAAGCACCACTTGGAAAAGCTCTGTTATCTTCCATAGAATGGGGTTATTTCAACTCATGAGCTTCCTTAGGAAGGTATCTTTAGGATTAGGCTCTTTGAAGTGCAACAAAGACAAGCTGCATTTTGTAAAGGCTATGACGGTATATGTCCATTTAAAATATTTTAAAAGTATTTTTGTTAATAAATTGAGCCATAAAGATGAGATAATGGCATTCAAATATTTGTTCTTGTTCCACGATTATTACCTTATTACATTATCTATGTCAAGGAAAAGCTCTCACATTCATGATGCAAATTTTCTTCAAGTGATTCTTTATAGTTATGCTCAGCTCTATGCAAAGATAAGAGGCCTCTTGAAGGCCCATCGAACTTTGCCATGTGGCATTTTGTGATGGTCACAAAAATTTCTTCCTCAGCATGATAGGACAAGATAATAGAATGAAACTATGATGATTTCTGCAAGATAAGGACCAGTAACTGCTGCCTGTTGTACCCTACCACACTGTGTGGCATGTGAGTGGTCCCCTGCTATTCTAGGTGTATCTGTGCAACCTCAGCCTAGAGGTATGTGCTATAGCCACTAAGCATGGGCCTCGGCAGGTCCTCACTACTTCTCATATGTAACCCATGCTGATAGCAACAGGAGACAGAAAAGGCATGCTAGTGTGTCAGTTATGCCAAAAGATAACCCAGAAGTATTTAACCCAGGTTCTAGCATGAGTTCGAGAATCTTTATGGGTGAAAGATGGGATACTGGAAAACACACTCTACCCTATCCTTGTCCAGAGGGTAATCAAGTGGTTGCTTGCAAGTCCATTGCCCTGACCTCAGGGTTTTTTTTCTTTATTGTCTTAGAAGTTTTTCTGAATTTCCCTTCTGAAGACACACTATTCCCAGGCTTTCTGACCGCATGCTCCTGCTGTATTGCCTGGTGTCACACTGCTGTGCTGACAGGTCCTTCTACAGCTCTGAGAGTGATGGACGACCAATGTGGCATGCAGCTGTGTCTCTGCAATTGTTATAGCCAAGTTTAGATGCAGATTTAATCTGTGTCAGGCGTGGACACTCCCTGGATTTGTGTCTCATTAACAAGATCCCCTGACAGACAGCATATGCCAGGTTTTTTTGAGTCTTGGGAAGATAGATGATACCAGTATAACATCAGATCCAACATAACACAAGAGAGAGATTCACGATATATGATCTACCCTTGGTAAAATCAAGCCCCACTCAAACTTTCTAAATGAGTATGAACTAGTAGAGTGATTTTATACCAGACCAGCTCTTTACATTTTCATCTGTGATGCTTTTGACTTAATACTAGTGCTTCAGAAGCTGAATTTACAGTACCATCAAACCACAGCTCCAAGAGGAGACTATAATTCTCTTTCCAGTGTCATCTCTACTGACCTCAAAATGAGACTCGCTTTTGCCATACTCTGTGGATTATGGAGCCCTCTAATGTCAAGAAGGTGAAACTGGGTGAAACGTGTCCTCCACAGCTCAGCTCCTCACCTTTGAGCTCATTCAAGATGTGGATACTGGCAGATTCATTACACTGTGTTGAAACTCAAGATAATATACTTTAGGAATGAAAGACATGTCTTATGTATGCTAACTCTACATACAGGCTCCCAAATTGTGCCCCTGTTTATACTCTGATACCTGCTGACTCCAGTGCTACTTAATCAGTCCTGAACACAGCATGGTACCTTTAAGAAACTGATATTTTTCTTATTATAGATGTTTTTACAGCAGTGGTGACACACACCATTCCATCAAGTGCTGATAGGAAAATGAGGTAAATAAACACTCTGTGTTGCTTGACAATTTTCTTCGCAGAATAGAGACAAAACAAATTTCTGGAAGAAGCCAGTAAGTTAAAGTTAGAAATGAAATCCTGCCAAACCCTTAAAGTTGGGAAAAATAAGTGGTTACCAAAGAAACAAAAAATATGAAGAGAGCGCCGTGTCACCGAACCTCAAACATTGTCCAATTGCAAAAGCAAGAGTAAGCTATATTAATAATAATTTCGTATGTAACAATGAGAAAATCTGTAATAATGTCTTAAAAACCAGTCTAATTTTCCATGACCTTACATAAGCCTAGTAATACTCACTAGTGTCTACATGAATTTGTTAAACCTTCTCAGCATTGAGAAAACATGACTTCTTTCAATTTGGATTTTTTTGCATCTAAAACTTTTATATGCTCTAGCTTCCATGGGAGTGACAATAACTTGTATTTGAGGATTAAGGAAACGCATTATGTATTCCACATCTCAGTACGAGCAGCTAAATAGTGTTATCTACCACATTTCTGAAAGCAGTCAAATGGACAGATCCCTGCCCTTTTAAGTAAGCAAGCTTGCCTGTAAAAGAAGCATTCTGAATTTCATAGTTAAATGAAAAATTAGATGAATGCAAGTGAGGCAGCTTGATTGTAACAACAGGGTCATTAATAGTTATTAATGATAACTGGGATAAACTGTCAGATATCATCCATGTGTAACTAGGTAGACATGAACAAATGATTAATAAATGTGTCTTAAAGAAAAAGAATCCTTGGCTGAGATGTCGGTGAACTTGCAAGCTGGGAGAGTAGATACAATAAAACAGGGCATTTTGTTTTGGTTTTTTTTTTTTATTTTGGATATACTGTATTTGAATAAGGAACCCAGCATCACACAATGGCCTGCCATGGAAAAAATGATGCTACGGATTTTAGAAATACGTTGCAATGAAACGCCTCTTTTGGCTCAGAAGCCTGTATTCACCCCTGACTAATTTCATTATGCTGCTCAAGCTGACATACCGATTAAAAGAAAGTCATTCCATTTACTGCTCCTTTTAATCATTAGGTAAACATAATACGGAGCGCTTGGTACGTTTGGTAAATATGAAGTAGATCAGTTATTACTCCTCAGGTGCTGATAGCGCTATCATTCTGGATTATCTCCTGGGTTATCAGCACCCCATTCTGCCATATAGCAACTTCCTGAAATTGCAACATTGTAAACAAGAGGCCTTTGGGTATTTGCTTTTCTCTCTTTCAAATATGCATAATCACTCAGCAATACCAGGATGGTTAAATTATCCTTAGAGCCAAATGACTTTGAATTAGATTTCTTTTCTTAACTACATCAATTCCCCCATGCGCTGATGGTATCTGTGGAACTAATACACAAAAAGATCTTCTCTGCTGGGGCTGTTTTGCCACCCATTTCCAGACCAAGGTGGGTCTAATGCATAAAGCCCCCTTGATACCTCACGGTACTATCTGCGGAGTACATGCTTCTCTGAATTAAGAGATTGCTGAGTCTGCCCACACTGATGTTCATTTGATGGCTGTCAAAGAATCTTCTCCTATGACAATGCTGTAGCCCCTTACTGAAGAGGGACATTTTCAGCTTGTGTGTATGACTTACAGTGTTCAAGGCAGGCGAAGGCATTGCAACAGCAGGGTGGGATTTTGCCGCGCACTGATATAGATCTAGCTCTTCTAAAGCAGTGGGAGGTTTACTATTGATTTCCACGAGAATGGAATTAGAGTACAGCTTTCCAAACCTCTTCTGTGCAAAACATGCAGAGCATATTTTAAAATTAAGGCGTGATGTAATGAGGGCTAAGCTAAGCCAAGGTGGAGCACTCATGAACCTCTTTCCTGCTATCTCACTTTTGGCCAGGGAGAACCACTCCTTTCCTTGCGTTTGCACTGGAACCATCTAACCTGAAAACCCGAGGAAAGCACTGGGTAGGGGGCACAGAGATGGAGAAGAAGGCATTATGGTTCAGGCAGTGTTTTTCCTTGGACATGGCTGATCCTTTCCCTCAGATCCACAGAAGTATGGAGCCTTGCTATGCTGCCTTGCAGGGGTACCACACAGCAGGATGTATGTCTAAGTCCTGGTTAACTCTACTAAAAAGGATGTTCTATCATTCGGCAAGAAACAGCCTCTAAAGGGCCATCGGGTAGGAGTTTTGAACAGCTCTAACTTTGCAAATTAGTATTTTTCAGGCAGCTCCTGTCATATTTATTATTACAATTACTATTACTATTATTGGCATTTTTGCCTATAGTTGCTCATGCATTTTCACAGAGCAAGGATAAAATTGGAACCCAATTAATTTTTCCAATTCTCCTCTCTCTCCTCTGAAAACCAAAAAATTCAGAAGTTGTCACCAGTCTGCCTATTATTTTGTTTGCTGCTTCCCTCCTGAACAGTGGCATCAAGATGAGCTTATATTTGTTACCTTGTTGTCATTTCTCTCTGTTTTCTCTTTGCAAGACGCTGATGGCTCGTTGCAAATTGGAGAAGGCTCCCGGCATCTCAGCTGTCTGGACAAACTGCAGGAGCAGGTAGCTGGGAACAAAACCTCCCAGAGACGCAGGTTTAATACTGTTTGCATGGCTTTCCCTCTTCAGTTTGCAATCACTCTGACTTCAAAGAAGTGTTTTACAAGTTCCTACATTTGGAGCATTGTAGAGAAAAGTATTTGTTCGTTCTTCGCATCAGCTACTGCCAGAAACAGTCTTACACAGTTGGTAAAGGGGAGGGAGGCATTTTATTGTTCTGTTTCCCTCAAAGCAGTAACACCTTGCAAAACTGCAGGACAATTATAGGTGCAGTGTTTTTTTTCCTATCATCCTTCCTAGCTTGTGTATTCCAGTTTAATATGTCCACGCAGATGTAATTTTCCATGGGCATAAATAATATTTTGCCTTCTGAACGCAGTAAGATGCATTTGCTGGTCTGTTTAGAGGCTGAGCCAGGAAGCGTTTTTTTCTCACTTGGTAACGTTTTAATGTTCTTGAGGAAACACCAATCTATTCGTTAAAATTTTGTTCAAATAACACCTCGACCAAAACTGCTATAACTCTTCTCACGTGAATCTTTCCAATGGCCTTGTTTTAAGCATGCATTTTCTTCAGGGGCTGTCGTACTTACGTATTTGTTCGTTATTAAGGCCATTGCAGATTGAGAAAAATAAAGGCAAGCAGGCAAACCTGCAGACTGATGAGCTGAGAGAATGATATCCTAATAACAACGGGTGTAGGGTCTGTTATTAGGAGAAAAGTCTGTCCGTGAACAGTGACAAAACTCACATTGTCTCCAGGAAGATCAGCATTTCTCCAGTGTCTCTCTTGTAAGAGCAGAGGTTCTCCTTTGACTGAACCTTGTTTCTAATTAAGTCACTATCAACACTTCCTCTGATTCCAGCCTCATTATGCACTTCAGTTATTTTTTCCCTTCCACTAAAAAATTAGACTTCTTAAAATGAACTATGAATTCTACAGAAATATTCTGGTTTAGATAAAATTGCCATTGAGTAGCTAGGTATTTTTTGTCAGAAAGAGAGTAAGATCGTGGCACTGATTTTACACTGGTGCTGAGAAAATTTACCCTTCAGGCCCATGTCTAAGTCTCCCGTTTGCTTGATTCATTGCAGATCTTTCTCTTATCAGGTGAGTAGTTTCACCATTTGATTTTATTGCTGGTTTCTTTCCAGATGCCAGAAGTACTGAGTATTTAAATATATATCTGAAGTTCAGCAGGAAATTGAAAATTGATTCTCTACAGCAGTAATCTGAGATATGGTTCAAGTTCTTCCTTCAAGTTAGCCAGAGCAAAGAGCTAAAGGAGTCTCTGGGCACTGCCAGCTTGGCAGATATTCTGGGGTGATTTCTGTGTCATCTTTGAAGAGAAATTCAGAAATTGTGCATTTTTTTAAACAAGTCTCCTGTTTATTGTCAGCCCTATTAAATAAGCATGGAGCGTAAGAAGAGAACAAAAAAAGATTTTGAATTACATCCATAATATGCAGGCACCTTTTAGTGGAGACATAGGTGATGAATTGTCAAATGTGGTCACGATCAAATTACGATTCCTTATGACTTTCTTTAGCTGTGCTCTGCTGTGGCCACAGGCTCTAGTCACCACTCAGCCTACTGGTGCTAAATCTCATACACGCAGGTCCAAAGGAGGTGGCTTCTGCCCAAAGTACTAACCCACGGATTGCAATAGGAGTCAGCGGGTTGGACAGGACACAAAGACAGGAGGACACAAGATGACAGACCATTCCTGGTGCTTGGATAGCCATGGAGACAGACGTCTGGTGGGTGGATGGCTGTCCCTACATGCACACATCCACTGCTGACTGGTGTTGAAGACTCTTGGCTTGACCTCTGCCCTGAGGGTGAATTTACCCTCCTTTAGTTTTCCAAACAGTTCCCAAGGCTGCTGAGTACAGCTGAAGCAGAGGAGTGCAGTCCAGTAGAGCTAAGTGCTTACTGTAAGTGGCATGACATAAAGTCATACTTTTACTAATGCTTCTATGAATGTGATATACTAACAGAGCTGGACTGACTCAAAATGGTAACCTTTGTCATTCTGAGTCGTATATAAATGAATGGTTAAACCAGCACTTGGGTGCAGAGTTTAGTGATGTATTTCTCAGCAAAATCAATGAAACTAATCTTGGGCAAAACATTTGCAAGAATGTAAAAGTGACTGAGACACTTCTCTGCCTAAGCTTGAGCTTGCTTCAGCAGCACCTCCAGTGGTGGCCTGTTAAATGTTACTTGGGCTCCAGAAGCTGTGATACGCGAGAGAGCTCAAACCCCCTTTTATGCTCTGGCAGGAAAGTGAGTGTGATAATGATTCACTATTACAGGCCAGTGTTAGTTCAATACAGATTGATTTGGGTTCTGTATCTTTTTGTTTAAAATGCATATCCACACAATTGGGTCTGCTGTGTTCAAACTTCCTAAATAATGGTTCCACCAAAATTCTGTAATAAATAAATTACCCTCAAAAATCTACTGGAATTAAAAATAAATCAGCAGATTCTCTGTTCAGCAGAAGCAATAAATCCTTCCTCTATCACATCATACACTGTTTACATTTGCCTAGGGGCTCTAAAATATTATGAGATGAAATGATTTTCCTGTTCCTTGGTGTCTGGCTGGCATAGAATTTAAGTGTTTCATGAATTTAATTGTGAAGAGAACAGTTTAACATTTTTCAGGCCCCTGTGGGGAAATTGAAGGAGGAGCCAACTGGATATTATACTGCCTGTAAAATGATTCATATTTAAAATTTAGCTGTGATGACTATATCAGGTGAGAGTCAGAAGGCCAGCAAATGACTCCCTGTCTGTTAAAGACCCACGCAAACTGTCAAAAGAAAGCTTTGATATCATAAGTAGGGCCTAGCCTTCTGCTTGTGGTAGAATTGCATTCCAGGTTGCATATATATCTTTATGCAACATTAAGCCAATTTTCAGTATTTTCCTGAAAATCTATTAGTTGCTTTCAGGCTCTCTGAAAGGTATCATATTTCATTGCATGAGAATTCATCTGTCATACTTTGGAGAGGGAGTTTATATCTTTAGCAACTAAAAGCTTGTAAAAAGGGAGCTCCAATCTTTTGCTGGAACATGGATAAAAGAAACAAAAACTACTACTGTTGCTTTGATGTAAAAAGAATTCATTTTTTCAATGGAAAAGATTGTCTTTGCTTACCTTGATTACTGAAATCAAGGAAAACATATAACTTAAGTCTAAAAACCATTTTTGTACAATTTAGGGAATGAGAGAGAGGATTGCTGTACAAGCTGGAAAAAAAGCAAAACTACTAGTTGCACCTCCTTTAAACATACACCCCTTCATATTTTCATTTTCCAATCTCTGTTTTCTCTTCTTGGTCCTCTTTTATTCACTTTCATGCTTTGCAAACAGTATGAGAAGGATTTCTGTGCCATTGTGTATGCTCACTTACTCTGACTTCTCTGCTTGGTGCACAGAAGTCAGGGTGTGACATGAACAACGATTTGATGTACCGAGCCTACGATGCCAAAAAAATCTAGTGTTTTATTCAGAAGAAAATGACAACAAAGTCTTTGGAAACCTGAGAAGAAGGTGGGGTAGTAAAAGGGATGTGTGGGAGAAGAGGAATATAAAAAAAGGATCAAAGGAGATAAATTTCAGCTGGCATGTGATAACACACCCCTCAGTTTCCTAGACTTAAATTTGTAGCTTCCAATATATTTTAGTGATGGATCCCACATAGGAAACTTAACCTAAATTATCCATTATAAATTTGTTTCCTAAAAAAAAAAATATTTAGAATTAAATATCATCTTATAAAGTTTCAGAATGTGAAGCAAAATCAGCAGTAAGACAAAGACTATTGCTGACAATTTCAGTGAAGAACAAAATCAGTCAAGTATAATGTTCACCACTCCTTATTTACTATGATAATTAGATCCCAACATTCTGCACTGCGATGTGCAGGGCTTGCTTTGTTCAAGATGTTACCCACATTATTTCTTTGGGAGTTGTCTTCTTCCCACACCACCAGCTTGATACACACGCTTTTGGTATACATCTACTGAAAACGGGTGCTTCAAAAGTTCCTCATGGGCCCAGCACCTCTCTACGTGCATAACAGATGACACGGAGACAAACAGATCTGCTTCCAGGGACACTGCTGCAACAAGGCATTGCTTTGGTTCGTTAAAGCAAATGCCTGGGTACAAGTTTAATAAATGTTCTTTATTACTGAATATTAGCAGTGGTGTGAATGGGTCTCTTGAACTTTGTAACTACATTCAGGGTTAAGAATGACAGAATCTGAGTGTTGGGAATAGGAAGAAATAAAAGAGTAAATCTGAAAACAGAACAGACTGGAGACTGGAGCACTCCTGCGTCTCTCTTAGGGTGGAACTGTGCATTAGCAGATGGCAGCCTAAAAACAATATGTGCTGAGAGAGCTTGAGATGTATGGCAAGATTTTCAACACCTACGCAAACGTTCAAAAGAGTATTGTCTGTCAGGGGTGGTGTAGGAATTTACAATTTGCTTTTGTGTGGATTTCTGAAGCTATTATCTACGTATGATCAGCTATGAGATGTTGGAGGCAAATTCAAGGCAAATTTTTACAAAATGGAATACGAGAACTAGTCACAATATTAATCCATATGTTTTGATGGGAGTGTTTTAAGACTCATAAAAAACAGCCCAGACCCTTCTTATTGGTAGACCATGTAGCTGGATTGCTTGTGAGAGGCAGCAGAAAATTGCAACTGAAGAGCAAATCATGATCTTGCCATCTGCCTGGAAGGAATTATTATATAGGGTTTGCTGTCAATCAACCAACCTGTTTTGAAGCCAAGGCAGAAGAGTATACGATTTTTTTTTTCCATGCTCATTTCATGCACTAATTCCTTACTCAGAAACTAACCTTTTCCAGCACTAGCACAGCACACGGGCCTCTGGCTGCAGCTTTCTGCCCAGCCTGGCAAACAAGTAGATGAGGTGTGGAAGAGAGTGCTTGGAGTGTTTTTCTTAAATTGTGACAAAGTGCATAGCTGTGACAAGGAATTAAACCTTAAGGTATTGTGTTTGCTAAAGTGATGGCATCAGGGAAGTGTTGGCTGTATATATCCCATATTCATGCTGATTCTCACTTCTTTTTGCTCCAGTGGGAGAACCTTCCCCAATCTCTCATTTCTACTTCTTTAAAGGAGTCTTTTGTGTTGCCTTCTAATTTTTTTGATTGGTTGAGGTTCTTTTTCATGAACATTACTGAAGTCTGAAATTGTCCTTGTCTGCCTGCTTTATCTTTTCAAGGATTTTCCTACAAACTCTAGGCTATACTATTGCACACTAGTGTATTTTATCCATAACCAAATTTCGATCCTCTAATCTGAGGATCTCCAAGTATGCTAAAATAGGTGTGTGGAAGCCACACTGTATCCCTACAGAATCCAGGGCATTTTAGAAGTAATAAACTGAAATATAATTTAAGATCACATAGTGAATCCATTCTAAGAATTCACACTGCAGGGGGCGAGTAGCAAAGAAACCTCTCAACTTGTTAATGTTTTTTCCACCACAGGCTTGCTATGTGATAAAGTGGAAGCAAATATGCAGGTCTGCAAATAAGCTATTTGGTCAATCCCCTAGTGTAATACCAGAGCTGAGATCTCCTCTGCAGCTGGGGCTGATGCAGAATTAGTAGACTTTAGAGTGCTATTTTCAGGATAGCACCTGGAGTTACGAAGACCAGAAGTGCAACGCAGCAGAGCTGAATTGGCTCCTTGCATTTTCCTTTTGCAGAGGTGCCAGCCAAAGCTTTCTTTCCAAAATAAGATGTTTCTGAGCACAGGTGCTGGGTTGTGCCAGGATGAGCACTGGATGTGTACTGGAGCACCCAAGCATACCCGGGTGCCTGGAGACATTTCACAGCCAGGAGAGAGGCATTAAGCTCATGGAAGAGCTCCAGGCAGTGTTCCCTGGCACACAGCGCAACCATCCTGGCATATTTCCCAAATCAGCCTGGTTGTGCCTTGTCACTGGCATTTACTCTGACCAAAAAATACTTTACACCTGAGAGGTTTTTGAGCCTTCAAACCAGCTCATCCCTGTGCCAGGTTGTGCACCGTTTGAAGGCTCAGGTGGTTTGAGTTTATAAAAGTTCCCAATCTGTGGGAGAAGGGCAGGAGAGCGGGGTGGGGTTATGGTTGTTGATTGCTTCAGGAGTTGGGGCAGCAGGTGCTAAAAATTTACAGAAAGAAGTTTTTGATTGGGGGAGTGGAGGGACACACACAGAAAAAAAGGAGCTAAGCTTGCTTCTGAGCTTAGACCTGTTATTTCAAGGTTGGTGCTTGGGAACTAGACTTTTGGGGCTGGAGGAGTGGGTTCCTGGCTGTGTTTATGGTTTGGGCTTTCATGGTGTGTTGGGGAAGCTCTTTCTTTTCCCAGCGGGAAGGGGTGGGGGTAGCCAGGAAAGAGTTGGTGTGGTTTTTTTGAGCTTTGGTCTGTGTGGGAACCTTTCTGTTACGGCTCCTGGCTGCTTTTCCTACTAGTTTGGTTTCCCTTTGGCAGGAGAAGGTGGGAGGCTGGCTGGGCTGGGGAGAATCTGCTACAGCACAGCTGGGAAGGGGATGGGATGTTGAGCTGGGGGTGGCTTGCTGTGATGCTATAGGGAGAAACTTGTTTCCGAGATAGCCCTATTTCTATGCTGATGTCTGAAATATGTGAACTTGAACAGAAGTGGTTTACCTTAGCTGCTGTTGGAAGCCTCCTTTTTTTTCATTATCTGGAGGTAATGAAGACCTATTGTTTGTTAAGCTTAATGGAAAGGTTGGAACACAGCAAGCCTAGAGGGAGCAAAGACAGCACAGCACAGTGACCATGTCTGAGCTTACTAGAGTGAGTTTGCCTCCCAGAGTGTCTCAATTTCTTTGCTTCTGTTGGATTTATTTTATTTATGTTGTGAATATTGAAAACACTTGTACTTTCATGTAAAAATTGACTTTTCAGTTGCTAAAGTAAATACTAAACCTGTGCTTGGGGACTTCTATTTGACATACTGAAACTGATAAATCAAATACCAAGTGTCCTCTCTGACTGTAGATATACTAATTTTCAGTTCATGCACTCTGGCCCATGATTTGTCTGCTGTAGATGGGCCTCACGTGTAATGTGGTTTTAGCTGGTCTGGAAAGGCGATTGCAGACTGAGAACTGTAATTGTTTATTCTGAAACTAGGAATATTTCAACGGTATTTCATGTAGTGGATTCAGCTAGGCTACTGTAAGAATGCCTGGGCTGAAGGGTCCTGAGTTTATGCTATGCCAAAGTTAAGAATCAATGAGGAGGTTCTGGATTTTCAGATCAGCATGATCATTCCAGCTAATGTATAGCTGATAAAGGATGACAGTGTCACTACTTGACAAGAACACTGTGACCAGCATCACCCTAGGGCTGTTTTAACTTACATTTATTTGCTTCTTGGTATCTGTGAACTGAAACTAAATAAGCAACTTGTCTGCATTATGTGAGGGTTATATTTACCTGCCGTGATATCCTGAGCACAGCTGTGTTTTTATTGTTGTATTTTGAATATACCGACTGCTATTGAAGTTTTGTTGCATGATGATAATGTACTGCACAGATAATTTGTCTTGTTAATCCTTAGCAAGTACTGATCTTGTTGGCTAATGGCAAGTTATAGATAAGGGTTGAGATTTTTTTTTGTGCGTTGTCCTACATACTTTAAAAATAACTAGGACGCAAACTTTTTGATATAAACTTCCTTGACAAATATAGATGTGTTCTTTTTTTCTTTCTCTCCTCTCTTAGGCATGGAAAAACTGTAAGGAGCGGAATCTTTGCCTCGCAGTAATTGTGAAAACTAGACATCCCTTTAACAACGAAGAGCAGCACCTTTAAGGTAGGCTGGGAAAAATAACTGTGAAAATCTTTCTTTTTGTGCTGTCCTCTCACTTGTCCCTGCTTTTGTCAATATTGAAACTTGTTATTTAGTTCTTTATTGTTTTCCAGTACAAGCTACTCATGGTGCTCTTGTGGTTTGTTTGTTTTTTTTTTTTCTAATGGCCTTGGCTATGGCATCTTGCTGGTTGGCTCTTCCCTGCATGTTTGGGGGGCAGCAGGTGGCAGCAGGCAAAACTGCTGCTTCTGCCAAGCAAAGCTGGTGTGGCTGAGGTGGCAAGGAGAGAGGTGCTGTGGCGATGTGGCATGAGATAAGAGGGTAGGAAGGAGCCACCAGGCTTCTGGGTGCCAAGTGGAGCTTTTCCACTGGGTGTGTTGCACTGTTCCCTGGTGTTGCTGCGTCCTTGGCCAGTCCCCTATATCTGTGTAGCTGCACCCATGCTGGGAACAGAGCAAATTTCCCAGCATCCTGTACTTGAGGTGGGACAATAACTGCCTGGACTCCCCTGGGAAACAGGTTCCCTGCATGTGGTGGTGTTCATTTCTGCTTCTTTAGGTTTTTGGTGTGTGTAGTCTGTGTGTTTGGCCAGCAGAGGCTGTAGTTGCAGCCAGGCTAAATCACTAAATCTTTTTGATGTTTTTTCTCATGAAAAATTATGTACTTTTCTGGCTGAGCTTTGCATGGTCATCATGGCTACCTCTAGGAAAATCAGTGCATCTTCTCTTGCCACTGGAAAAGAAAGCCTGACAATACAGACTAAAGGATTTGATGTTGTTGTAGAAGACATAGGAAGGAAAGGAAATAATTTCAGTTCAGTCACTGAAGTTGGACCAGACCTCCTTTGAGAGAGGAGGAAAACTGGTGAGGACTGAGAAAGGGAAGTCTCAGGGCAGGGAAGGTTTTCCTGGGAATATATCAAAAGGGCTAGAAAGGAGGCGGAGCACTGCTGTGAGCATCTGGCTGAGCACAGGGGATGTGCATGTAAAATGTTGAACATTGCTACACTTATATGCATTGCACATGGTAAATAAGTATTTGTCTGGGAAAAGCTGTGTCCACAGCTGACTTCTAGGAAGCCCATGGCTCTTGTGCTCCCTCTGTCCCAAAAGAATCCTGCTTTAGTGTTTGTGCTCCGTGCTCCCTGTGCCACTGGGGAAAGAAACCAAGAGCCAGAAACACACAGGGAGGCTTAAGGACCTGGATGAGGGTTGCTGCTTGGTTGGTTTTACTCTGGGCTTTGTGGCTGCTGTTCAGGCTATTACATGTAGGCAGATCAATCTGCATACAGCTGCTGGTTTTTCATGTGGTCTGGTTTTCAGTGGAAGACAAGCTGCATGGGGAGGCTAGGAGGCCAAGCAAAACTTCTGCTCTGTCGAACTGTAAAACAAAAAAAAAAAAAAAACCCACACAAAAAAAAAGCTTCCATAAATGTTGTGGACATAAGACAAGAGAGTCAGTACTTTGGCTTTCAGTGGAGGTAAGGTAAAACTTGCAGTTAGATTACATGGCTCACCTCGGGTAGGAACATGTAGGTGCTGAGGAGCTGGAATGTGCACTGCCTGTTGCCCAGGCAGCAACCAAGACTGAGTTTGGGTCTATAGGAAAGAGCTTTGTAGGGTGGGTGGAAGCAGCTGGGAGGGATGGAGAACACAATCTGTGAAAAGCAAAGTTTCATTGTCCCAGGAACACTAGAACTAATGAGCTTTGCATTTCAAAGGTGGCGAGCCTTCTTCAGACCCTGTAAAATACATGCCTGGGATTTGTCATGTTAAATCTTTACATGGAAGAGGAGTGTGTGGGGGAGGTGGAGACAGAGGCAGAGGAGGCAGCATGCAGAAAGTAGAGGCCAGAGGCCCTTATTTGGGTGCAAGTACCAATCTGCTGTCTGCATGAGTTGCATATGCTCTCTTTTTCTCTGTGCACAGAAAGTTGTGATAAATAGAGGTTCAGGCAGTGAAGAGCATTTATTTTTATTTGCCTATTTTTGTCATTCAGTTGGCAACTCTAGATGAATGATGGAACCAGGAGGAACAGGCTATTCTCCGTGTGAATACAGTCCTCGTGTGTGTGAGGCAGCCTGTCTCAAAAACAGTTTGATGCCTGCTGACCCCTCACAACCTACCTTTGCCTTGGGAATACCACCCTGGTGTAATGGTCTGCTTTTGGCAACCCTGCCAGCAACCCCATGGAGTCTTTCCATCAGAGCTGTGGATAGGCAGTTTTCCATGCCCTCTGACTAGGGCAGCTCAGGTCCTGGTCTCTGTCCTTTCTTCTGTTTGCCATCAGCTATCAGAGTAGAGGTGGAAGGACTTCCTTATGACACTTTACCCCTTCCAGCAGCCAGGCGTAGACCATGTAACCCAAAGGCTGTTCTGCCTCTCTGAAGGGCCTGGATCCATCCTGCCCCAGTGCTGGAGAGAGGTGTCATTGCACAGAATGGTTGACACAACCTGTTGCCCCATCTACCTTCTTTCTAGGGACAAACTACTTGCAGGCTTTGCTTTTGATGACAAAGGATGTTGAAATGCGCAGACTGTTTGGTAGCGTTTTATTTTTCCTTCCTATTTTCTTTCCAATGTGTCAGTTTTAGTAGCCCCACATTCAACATGTGGGCCCATGGGCACATGTAAAGCATCATCCTCTTCCTGCCAAAGCCAGTGAGTCCTGAAGTGAAGTGGCTAACCAAAGCATCTGGTGAAGATGACACTGTGCCTAGCTCGAAGTGGGGTAAAAGAAGCTGTTTCGTGTCTTGTTGGTCCATGAAAAGTTATAATTGTCAGCAAAGACATCAAAGCAGGTGTGAGGATGCTTCTGCAAGACTTGCCAAGGAGTCCTCTGTTCCTGTGTAATCCTGGGAGCCAGGGCAGGGAAGAGACTGCAAGCGCAGTCTGTTTAATATTCTCTTCTGTCCCTCTGATCTCCCCCCTACCCCGCAGAAGCAACATGTCCCATGTTTCTGCAGAGCTTGTCCTGAGCAATAGCAGCATCTGTCAGGGGTTACAGTGGCATTAGCCTCATGGAGCTGGGAGTTAGCAGTGCTTGGCAGAGTGACAGTTCTGCTGTACCTTACATAAATCTGTATCTTGCATAAATCTGTCTCTGCCTACTCTGTCAAGGTGTGTGGTCACAATTTGTCTGATTCCTCCTGCTGTCCACAAGGCCTTTCAGTTTCCTAGAAGATTTTATTTGCTTCTTGAGGTCCCTCTCCCTCCTCTTTCTTCACACCTCCCCACTCTATACCCTTTCCCTCATAGTTTTCCCACGAGTCCTCGAGGGCATGTATCTTGTTAAACCAGTGTTATTTTAAAATAAATTCCCATCACCTGCCTCTCTCAGGTGCTGCAGAAAGCTCCCCATGTTCCTATGGAAAGGGGGGAGGTCTTGAGCTTCCCTGTGGCTTTGGCAGCAAACCACAGCAGCCCCCCACCCACCAGCTTCTGTTATGGGCTGCACCTGATCCCAGGTCCTGGTTCCTCACTCATCAGTACTTAATGGCACTTGGTGTGCCTTGGTTGGCTCTTAGGAGTTTTCTTGGACACTTCTAGACCTTCTGAGGCCACAAAGTAGCAGCAACAGCCCCACTTCTTGGCTTTCTTCCAGTCTCTAAGGAAATTCTTGGGGAAAACAAGGAAGTCTTTATTAAACAGAACGTTATCTTGCCAACCATACTAGTGCCATGCATTTTCATACAAAGCACATGAAAAAAATAATGACCTCTTGAAAGCATCTCTGGTCACCACAAGGCTTGTCCTGAGCCACCCTCTCCTCCCAGGGCTGCCTAGGGACCTGATGGGAGCTGTGCTGCAGTGGTGGCCTTTGGTGTAGGGAGGGTCCACTCACCAGTGCTCTCTCATGTCACTTTGTCACCTCCCCAGCTGCACTATTGTTTTGAGGCTATAATAAAGAGCTGCTCTGAGCACTGTAGCAGAGACCAGCATAATGTTCCTGTCAGTCTGCAGGGCCAATCTCTTAATATGTATTACCCAATAAAATACAATGGCTCCAAAGGAGCGTATGGTCTGTCAAGTAAGCCCATTGCACCTCTCTGTGAGAGTCTCCGCTGAAATATGTGTCCTTGGGTGCTGAGAAGGAGGTGCTTGAGAGTAAGGGTACTTATTACTGTTATTATTTACTATTGTTTGGTGTCTGGAGCTGATAAGTGGTGAAGGTAGTACACTCTTCTACCATGCGTTATCAAGGGGAAAAAAAAATAAATCCCACGTTTTGTTGTAGCATGCACCCCGGGCTCTTAAAATGGAAGTTTCTGTTTTGTCTCCAAGCTTGCTTTCTTCTGTATGCAGATGTGAGAGCTGTAATGCTAAGTGAATGGTATGTATTAAGTCTATACAATGGCTCTTTAAAAAAATAATTACATACGGTACAAGAGGGAGAGGAAACCGCTCCATTCCTGTAAATGGACACTTAAGATGTGGACAATAAATAAATAACTGTAATAAATAATCTGGAGTATCTGAGCTTAAGCATTTAGTAGTAAATCAGAGTTCTTTCTCCATTGTCTGTTGAGGTGCATCGGAAATAGAGTTGGAAAAAAAAGATTTCACTCAGAGTTGTGGCGAGGTGTTGGAAAGCCCATGGGAATGTGTAGGAATCTCCTGCCCTCCCCTGTCTCTCCCGTGTTTTTTTTTGTTACACTTCCCCTGCACCACCCCTCCCTGTTCACAAGCGTGTGCTGCTTGCTTGTGAAATGGAAGAGACTCTCTTAAGTCTCACTTGCCTCTTGCGAATAAGTGCAAGAACAACGCCTGGGGAATAAAGCTTCCGCCGGCAGAACTAACGCATCTCCCAGATTGCTCATTGGGTGTTTTAGTCCTTCGCCTCTCCACCACCGCTCTTCCACCCTCCTCTGCCCATTCATACCTGCTCCTCGCAGACGAAACCAGCTGCTCTTCTGGCTCTGTGCGAACTCTGAGTGTCGGTATTTAAATGCAGCTCCAGTTGCTAAGCCCCGGCGACTAGCGGAGTGCCTGGCTGGGGCTGGCAACCGAGGGCTGTGTCGCTTTAAGGCATGTGATACTTTCCCGAGCGGGGATGTATTGAAATAGGCTACGGTACTTACAGCATCGTATAGCAGCGTACGTACAGCTGCCTTACTCTGCACCGCCCGCGCTGGAGTGAGGCTGCTCTGTCCTTAAACATAAACTGCTCCTCGTCCTTAAGTATCCTGGAAGCTGCAAATTATCTCAAGATCACTTCAAAGGTCTCATCAGGCAGAAGGTGATGCTAGGAGATGATTTAAAGGTGAAAATGAGAAGGTTTCCACCCCTCAAACCTTGGCCACTTTTCTGACGGCAGAGTCTGAGAGCTCAGATGTCTTCTTTACTCTGGGAACAGGATTTGTAACGAAAGAGATTTTATTTTTTTTTCTTTTAATCCTGATAAAGAAGATTATTGGGAAGCTATTTAAAATCCCTTATTGTGATACAGATGGATTTAAAAAAGTGTTAGATCTTTCCAATGAACACTAATAGAGTGCTCTGCTCTTGGTTGGATTACTCAGGTAAGGAGCTTCTTTGGGATTTAAGATTCAGAAAGCAGATCCTGGAACTCATCAGATAATAACTGGAGGAATACTCACTGCCGTGTTGTTTTTTTTTTAATAATGATAAGATGATCTGTGTGTAAAAGTGTGTATGTGGCAGCAGTTTGCTGACAAACAAGTGCATGAAGAAATGTTTGTAAGAAATGCTGGGTTTTGAGCAAAGGTAGTTTGAAATAGCATAGTTTGAGAAAGATTATTATTTTTTTTATTTAAAAAAAAGGGGGGGAGGAGGAGCAGAGAGCTAATAATAAAGCCTGAGTGGGTTAAATCAGTCTGCTGTCCATGTGGTTAAGAATATGATGCCCGAGGAAAGACAGAGGAGCGTTTAGCAGGCTGCAAAAGTTTGGCTTTGCTTCTCTGCTTAGCTATGATTTTTAAAGTTCGGTTTAAATAACCTGAATACCTGAAATATCCCTGTGCGAGAGTCACCTTTCCCTCTTACCTTGTTGTATAAAAAGCATGGGAGCACCAAATATGACAAGAAGGCATTAATTCCTGAAGACACGGGAAGCCTACTGGGAGCTCCCTCATCTGAGGGGATTGAATCTATTTTGCAAGATAAATAGGTCTAAAAAGAGAGGAGAGAAAGTACACTGTATGCTGCAAACTAAGCAGTTGGAAATGAAATTAATTATATGCTAAGCAGTGCATCAAACACTCGGTACAGAGAAAGGAAGAGCCTCATGCTAATCAAAATAATGCTTTGGTATTTTCTACTAATTATACTTGTCAGTTTATGTGGTTCTTTTCAATCTGGCTTAAAAAAAAAAGCTTCCCAAACCCTGTGTTTATTTTAAAATCAGGAACAAAACCATATTTTATATGCACGTATTTTATTACCACAATTTTAATATTTTTAATTTTCCTACTGCAGTAATCCCCCTGGCATATCACATACAGACTTTTTAAAAATTTTTTTCTTTAAGGACATGATTTTTCTATGTTAGCCATTTAATCTTTCAAAGTCTTTCTTGCTCTGTGAAAATGATGTTCAGCTGATTGGATTATTAGATAGAAAACGGCATCACGTCATTGGCTGAATAAGGAGAGTGCCTGAAGTTTGATAAATTTGGCAATATGAAATGCAGCAGAAGGTGTTGTTAAGGGAACTGGACGATGTGTAGCGTAGCTGAGCCTTGCAAGCCTCCTGATCCTTGCAGGCATTGAGAAAGAGCTGTTGAAGTTAAAAAGTCAGAGGGAAATTTAGCCAGTTACTATACTAATGCATACAAGTATGAAAAAATCACAGTTGTCTATATTAGATGGCCAAGTATGCCAGCACTGGGAGACAAAGAAATTGCTCTTTCCCTTTGCAGTAGTAATCTTTAAAATTTTGACACAATCTGCTTTGTGAAAAGATCAAATCTTCTATAGAGTACATATGAAATTCAGTCTGGCCGTGCCCCAGTCCCTTTACATGTGCAGGTCGAACAAAAGGAAACTGATTTCATCTGGGGATTAGAATGTAATTCTGAGAAACAATAACTTTGTTTAGCAGGCAGCATCGTGATTAAAAATTAATGCTTGTAAAACTCAAAAACAATAAACTGTTACCTTCTGGGTCAGTATTAGCCTTCCAGTCTTGGAGATGGGGTATTTTTGAAATGCATCTCAGATACCTGAGTATGTTGTATGCCTCTTTGTAGAGTGTTTAAAGTAGTTTTGATGCTGTCTGGACACCATGTTTTTTTTTAGCTGGCAGTGTGATATATTTTTTTAAATTTTTATTTTTAACTCTCTTGTAAATTCAGCTATGGACCAGTGTGGAAATATTTTTCCAGCCTTCTATTTACACTGGGTTTTTTTAGTCCTCAGATCATTACAGTTTCATTTTTACCACTGAATTATTAAAGTTATCCAGGCTCCTGTGTTGACATCTCTTTACCTCAACTGTCCTTATTGGCCATGACCTTTGTTGTACGATAATTGCATCCTGCAGGGCGGGAATAATAACACAGAGACAAAAGGCGTTCGGCAAAAGGAGTAAAACATTAAAAAAAAAATAAAATAAAATAAAATGCTGTTGTCATGAAAGCTGACTATTCTGTGTGCTGTAAGGCAATGGATAATAATGTCTGTCTAATATTTTGTTTAGAGAATGGCAGTGGTCTCTGCAATGTCCTGGGTCCTGTATTTGTGGATAAGTGCCTGTGCAATGCTGCTCTGTCAGGGGTCCCTCCATCACACTTTCCAGCAGCATCACCTGCACAGACCAGGTAGGACTGAGATCAGTTGTGAGATACCATAAGATTGCAGGCTTTCTGCCCGTGCTTATGTCTGTCTTGATAATTGATTGAATAATCATAAAATCCATTTTGCCATTTAACTTTTATGAGTTGCTTGCCTTCATATTGCACAGCATCTTTTTTTGGGTTGGTCTAACATGTGTTGTGCTTTGCCAATCTGATGTTGGAAGAGTCATCCTTTAACGTTGTCTTACAACAGGAATCCCATTTTGGATAACTGTTAAGTTGCTCTGTCTCTTTCTCTGTCCTTATTTCTATCTCCCCTTCTCCCCATTTTGTGCAGTTCTGGAGTGGGTGTGTAGCTCAAAAGACATTGTGACAGCACAGGTTTGGATAACTTTGCAGTTACCTGACCCAAACCGGACATGGGTTTGTTACTTAAATTAACGGCACCGGATCTCACTTGTAGTCACTAGTGTTTACTAGAGGTCAGGTGTTTGCCTTTAGCATGAATGAGAGAGTGAGTTATTCTAAGGTTCTCAAGTTTACCTCTGAAAATTGATAGGGTTGCAAAAGTGCAGCCCAGAGGAGAATGTGGGACTGTCTTTCAACGGAGTTCAATGCCTGTAAAGTCAGAGTAAATCCCCCAGGTCAGCAGTGGAGAATGTACCTCGCTTTGACTGTTGTGATCCACAAAGACTGCACATTCGCAGTTTTATTGTGTTTTTATAATAGAAATGGATCACGTAACTTTTTCAACTGTTTATTGTGCTTTGAAGAGTATGTGCCATGTTAAAAATTAAGGAGTTGGCATATTCTAGCATGGTATGATCATCTGGTTAAAACTAGGTGGGCCAAGAATGTTGCTTAACAAATTTGGATCCAAAGAAAGGTGGGAGAGGTTTTGAGAGCTTTAGAAATGAAAGATGCAAAATGTTAACTTGCAGTGATGAATCATTTAACAATGTGGCAACTAATACTTTAATGTGGTTTTTTTTTTGATCTAATGGCATACCTTCAAAGATGAACAGTCTTGAACCACAGGTCTTTAGCAAACTTAATGACTCAAAGTTTTCCCAGCTACTTTCATTGTCCAAAAGTTGTAGGTATTGGCATTGTCTTGCTTTCTTATAAATAGATTATGCATAGTATAGAAGAATAGACCGAAACCTTTGATAGACCAGCTCTCAGTAGCTATGTTAGAGCATTGGATTAACTAATGGTGTTATCTTTACTAGCTGGCACTGAAAGTTTGAAAGTATTTGAAGTTTGAGTGGCAAAGTTGTTATTTGGGACTTGCAGAGAAATGAACAAAATATTTATTAAAATGCAACTGTAAGTAACGTTGCCAGTTATTTGAGTCTGTCCCCCAGTAAAGGAAATGGGGGGGGGAAAAACAGCCCAGCTAAACAGATAGGTAAAAGGAAAATGTAATCTCGTTTTGTAAAATCAGTTGAAACAAGTGACATGATGAGAAAAAATGAGAGCTGGGCAGATTCCGAGCTCTGCAACATTTGCCTAAGCTTGAAAAATCACCTTTTTTATGAAGCAAGAACAGCAAGACACTGAATGCATACCAAGTGTTGGGGAAATGTGAAAAATGACAAAAATCTTTCACTCAGAGATGTGATACAGATAGAGTGAAGGTTTTACAGCTGCCTCATCACCTACTTAGAAACAGCCAAGCTTTCCCTCTTGCGAGCCTTTCTCAGGCAGCTTCTCCGCACCCTACATGAGTAAGATTGATGGTGTTCTGATCCCAGGCAGCCAATTTCAGTCTCTCAAGAAATAATCCACTACACTGACAGATGAGTGGAATTTGACATGATGTTCACCTCAGATTCAGATTGTGCTGCACCTGGGAAGTACCAGCTAGTGAGCGTCCTTTAGGGAAACTGTTAGAGATTTTGGACAATTTCTGCTGTCACAACAGAAAATCAAGACAGTGTTTTTTATAAGGCCATGAATTTGCAGTCTGCCAACTGAATGTGAAAGGTTGTACATAAAAGGGATGGAAATATGTTAACTAGCAAACTGAGTGATTTTAATGTATTCAACTGCAGTCCCTGAGCACACCCTATTTTTCATATTTATAATATTAGGAATGCGTCATTTACTTTTAGTTAGTCACTGTGTAAGTAAGATTAAAATGTTCAGCCAAATAAAAGTGAATAAAAAATGGATGCAGATGAGCCAGTGCATAATTTCAGTAATTTAATATTTGGTATATGAAATTTCAACTTATTGAATCATGGCAAATATAGCTGTAATCAATAGCATGCTCAGCATACCTTTTCCTTCAGTTCGTGATCGTCCATAGATAATGAGATCCTCTGAAATAAGAGATTTTGAGCTGCTCAACTCCATCGTGGGGCTACTTTCGTACAAGAGAATTAAAAAGGCAGGTTCCACCCCATCTTGTGCTTCTCATACTTGATGCATAGAAGAGTCTCACTGAGTGCAGGAAGGTGCAGGTAGAAGATAAAATCCTCATGGAGTGTATTTAACATAATAAGCTTGAACTGAACTCGGTGGATTAACACAGTGAATATACCCATCTGTACTACTGCAGTTAATCCAGTTTTGAAACACTAGAAACAAAGGGCAATGTATGAAAAGGTTAGGTTATCATCAGAGATTTCAGAGCTTGCTCTTTTTTTCTGAAACTTTCCTAAGCAAGTGTCTGAATGGGTTGAAGTAGATTTCTACACACGATGTGCGATCACAAAAGCTTAAAGCTTCCATTTGGCGTAGTATAACTTTTCAGTTTTATAATTCAGTACTTCTTTGTTCAGTTAGACATAGCAGAAGGTACAAACCCAAAAACAAATGCAATAAACCACTTTACGTGAAAGTATTTGTAATTGACTGTAGCTTTATTTTTCTCTGAAATGTTGGTGGGTGGGCACAGATAGTAAGGGCATAGTAAATATTGCTTGAATATAAGGTGGATGACGCTGCATTACTTGTACTTGTTCTTTCTTGTCTCATTAGCACAATGAAAAGTTTGAATGCTATTGTTAAGTAGCCTTAAGTATCGGTGGCTGTTCCTTTTGACTCTGATAGATGCGGAGGGTAGAGTACCTTTTTCAGGCTTCTTCACTGAGATCCGGAGGAGACCTTTGGAGTAAGCTAGGCGAACACCATTGCAGTGTAAATCCCTTTGAGTAATACATATGGCTTTCCACAGGTTTTTTTTATGATTATATTTCATTTTCATGAAAATTATATTAGGCAAAGGACGTATGAAAGCATTCACAGGAAATAACTTTATGTGGAAACAAATTTCAATTTTTTTTTTTTCAAGCATGTCATTTCTGTGTGACTTAATAAGAAGAATTCCACATTGGCTGTTTTAGGCTCTGATATGCGCACAGTTGTAGAGCTGTTGAATTGGCCTGAGGATTAGAGTGGACAGGTGGTGATTTGCAGAGTTAGCTGAGTGCCTGTGATAGTCCGTTGATCATCTGATTGACGGGATTGACCCTACACAGAGGTAGGAAGTGAAGTAGATGCTGGCATTTGGCAAGACAACAAGCTATTAACAAAGCAAAGGGTTCAAGTTTTTAAAAAAAAAAAAAAAGGAAAAATAACCACTCCCCCCAGTCATGCCATTTTTACCAAATTTTCTGGCTTTGTTCCATAAATTAGGGATGTTTTGCTCCCAGTGAGGACCATCAGCTAATACTGGATCGCAGTGGACAGCACTGGCCATGTGTTGCTAAAAAATACAGGAAAGCACGTTAGATTCACCTGTAAGTTGATGCGCAATAATTAGCTACACATTAAGGATGCTAGGTTAGTCTTGCATACAGTGTAAAGATGTGAGGCAGACACAAGCAGAAACATGTACCTGCTGTAGCAATGCTGACACTTGCAAATATGTTAATTAAAAATAGGCCTCTTCAGAGAAAGAAATCATGGACTGAATCAAGGCTGGAACTGCATGTCTACTAAACACAAAGTACCTTTTATTGTGACAGTAGTTAATGATGTGCCCATTAAAAAATCATCTCAAGAAGTGATTCTCTGTACCTCATACTACAATGAGGAAAATCCGTCTCAAAGCAATTCTACACAAACTAACACGCAATATCAACCTAAGGATGCTCTGAGCAGGTTTCTCAGTAGACAGCATTTTGCAGAAGCTTGAGTCTGTGGCTGTGAGCAAAAAATTTCTTAGTTCTGATCTTGGTCTTCCCACTGATTTTTATAGCCTTGGGGCAAACCACATATTTTCACATTTCAAAAGGTCTGCTATTTTCATGTGCCCCGTATATGTGGCTATTCAGTTCAAAACAGACTGGGAAGAATGTTGGTCTGAATCTAATTCCCCAGGAAAGTGTAAATAAAATACATGTCTTCACTTTGCAGAGCAAATGAGGTCTGGAAGATGAATTCAACACGATTTTTGCTCTTGGAATTGATAGAAGCAAGTGTAGGACTAGGTAGTTAACATAGAAACATATACAGTTTTTGCGATTAACAAGAATTGTATTACATTAATCATACAGTGTGAATGCAGACTGTTGCCTTTAGTACACAACGTCCAAATTGTCATGCAACAACTTAGCCAGTATCCAGTAGATCACCTCACGGACATGAAAGCTGACAAAAGGTGTTTCTTGCTGTATTAATGAAAATGAACAAACTTATAAGCTCTAAAGGCTGATTCGATCTCATTTACACCAGTAAGTGCACAGGAGACACCATATATCCTGGTTTGTTCGTGATCACAAAATCCTGTTCACAATGAGCTTTTCTGGTCACTCACTGGAAATCATCTCTCTCATGATGCCTTTCTGTCACATACCTCTGTCCTTCACACTCTGTTCTTGAATATGTGAAACTAACAACTGCTAAGTAAAGAAATCCAGGTTGGAGGTGCTTACTCTGTTCCTGGTCACATAGAAAATACACGTGGATGTGTGTGGACAAACGGATTTGTATGTATTTTGTATAGGCAGAGAATTGATGTAATGAAATCACACTTAAGGATGAGGTAGGATTACTAGCAGTGTGATAGCCATGAATTGCCTACTGTGATTGTGTGATGCACTTGTTTACAACAGCAGACTTCATTAGAAGTATCACACACTGTGATTTTTATTTATCTCCCCGCCCCAACCTGCAAAAAAAATCCCAACTTCCAAAAGAGAAAAAGCATAGCTATAGGGTGTGTTTGCAGCCAGAGGGTTAACTATGTGTTTTTCTGGGGTCTGTAGGCTTTTACTTTAAGGGGCTCCTGTCTCTCAGGTAAAGGGGAAAAGGGTAGGCAGGCATTGCCAAGGAGCCACCAGTACTCAGTGGAGGGTCAAAGGCATGAGGACACCTCTCTTCTTCACGAGAGAAGGGAGCGTAGCTGGGAGGCTTGCAGCTCAGTTGCAGGTGGAGGAAAGCTGTCACCAGTCACACTGCTGAATGTGACGCCTTGTTGCTTCTGATCCAGGTAGACAAAGCAACCTGAGGGGGAGCAGGTGTTGCAGCTCGATGGACTGTGAAGAACAGCATGGCCAAGGTGTGCGGTGGGGCACTGAGCAGACCGCTGTGCCCAGCGGGGCTCTGCGGGAGCTGCTGGAAGCATGGCTGTGTTCCCTGCCATCGCCCCCGCCACACGCCCTGTGCTAAAGTGCAATGGCAAGGTGCTACCAGTGGTATTTTGAGAGAAAGGACATGCCTCTTGCACGTGTGGCTTGCACTGGCGCTGTCTGGTGCTCTGGTTCGGTCCTCCCTGCTCTGTCCTTCCTCCTGGCCCTGCTTCTGTCCCTGTCCCATGCCACTTCAGCTCTCGGGGCCGTCTGCAGGCAGCCACGAGCAAAGCACGTCCCTCTTTATGTGGCAGAAGCTGCTCTGGGGAAACAGGGACCAGAAAGCGTCTCTTGCTGCGATGGCCCCGGCAGGCATCTTCTCCTCCCACACCCGTGTGCTGAGCTGGGGCCCTTGGTGAGTCATGGAGGGACCTTTCAGTGCACTGCACTATTTGTAGCGCTCGCTGTCATGGTATTAAAGACTGTGAGAATTCATGCTATGGTGGTTAAGTCCCAAGGAAAATTTGGCACCTACAAATATAAACCCCAAAGGCAAACTACATTGCTCTGCGCTGAAGTATTTCTGCTGATAACATCAGAAACCTGCCTTTAATGATTAGCCTACTTTAGTCTAAGGCTCATTTATATTTTAAAAGGCAATATCCAAGTGCATTTCCTTGTAAGATAGATGTGTTTTCTCCCATTAAGTTTCATATTGTTTTATCCTATCCTGCCTATAATCTTTGTGTTTCCTTTTGAATGTTTTCTTTTCCACTCTGCTGTTAAATCAACCTTTGCTGTGAGCAAGATTTATTTTCCTGATGGGATTCAGCATTTTTGCGATTTCCAGAGATGCTCTGTACAGAATAGTTCTCTCCAGCTAAACTTCTTTTTTTTTTTT